>CAKNXH010062634.1:8021-45478 GCA_932178445.1 Andricus quercusramuli
CAAATTTCACACAAATCTAATACCTTCTCTAGATGAGAATGTAAAAATACATATTTTAAAGTATCATAAGCATTAATGATACATAATTATTTTATTGTTTTACTCGTTAGAAATAGTATTGAGAACATAAAAACAATGAAATATTGTGGAAAAACAGACACGAGATGAAAAAGAAATGAAATAGGCAACGTTTTGATGAGAATGTGCCCACTTATCTGGCTAGTTTTGTCACTGTTAATGAACTTTTTTACGAATAAAGCAAAAACTACACATCCTATCAAAAATTGACCAATAACTTAAATAACAATAAATGGATTCTCTACGCTGATTTGGACATAAGAAAAAAATATTTTCAATTGGCATCGTGGGGAATATGGTTTGCAGTAATTTTATTTCGCATACTGATGGTTATTAACTTTATTTATTTTATGACTCTAAATATTCTATATTGTTTTGATGCTGTCGTTAGAAATTTGGCAACTATTTTAAAGTTTATCTTTTTTGTTTTGATAATGCTTCACTTTCGAGCGTTAGATTACTTAATTTTTCTCGCGATTCTCTTATGCTTACTTACTATATTAATTCACTCTGCTGATAAGATTACGATGCTCCAGTCAGGAAAAGTCTTAACTTCTCGTCTGTTGTTCTTGCCTAGGTATACTCCTTATGTACACTTTTTGGTACTTTTTTCTATTTCTTATTATCATATCTGGTACAACCCATTTCAAACCTGCATTCTAAACATTATTGTTTCTAACATGTGGTCTGCTCTACGGAACTGGAAGGTTTTTACGCTAATCACCTTTTATTGCAGGGCTCTTTTTTGTAAGTTGCCCTATATATGGTATTGTCTCCCTTTTGTAAGATTTAATGGCCTTTCTTAATATATATCACGTCAATGCTCAATCCCTGCCTGTTCATTTTGACGAGTTTGCTGATTATTTTGTTCAGAGATCCTTTCATATTATAGCTGTATCTGAAACTTGGCTCAAGCCTCAATTTGATTCCTCAAATATCAGCCTTAATAATTACTCACTTTTTAGAAAAGACAGGGTGTCCCGTAGAGGTGGTAGGGTCTGCGTATATGTCCATAATGATTTTAAGTGTAAGATCCTACACGTCAGTACTGAAACCACTGTCCCGGCCACTGAATTTTTATTTATTGATCTCTCTCTATCTCGTGAACGTTTACTTTTTGGGGTTGTATATAAACCACCCAATGCTGGTTTCGGTAATGAATTTGAGACGGAGCTTTTTAATTACACGCTTAATTATAATAATGTTATAATTGCAGGGGATTTCAATACTAACTTGAATATTCGCTCCAACCAATCCAAATACCTTACGTCTTTGGTCAATTCAGCTGGTTTATCTATAGTACCACATGGATCTACGCACCACTCCGGAATGTCTAGTACATGGATTGACCTTATGGCTGTGGAAGATCTTACTAGAGTACAAAATTATTCTCAACACCCAGTTCCCTTCCTATATAACCATGATCTTATTCAAATACATTACAATTTCAATTCAAATATAAATGTCGCCCCTTGTTTTGAAAAATTCAGAAACCTAAGTAAAGTTGATGAGTATAGATTGTTCACTCTGCTCTCTGAAGCTGACTGGAGAAGTGTACTTTCTGAAAGAAATTTAAATTCAAAGGTAGAAGAACTCAATAATATATTAATTTCAACATTTAATGTAGTAGCCCCAGTACATGATTTTCAGGCGGGGAAAAAACTTGTCCGCGGATATCGAAAGAGATTAAAAGTCTCAGAAGAGAAAGAGACAGAAAGTACTCTCAGGCTAGGAGGACTAATGACCCGGCACGATGGAAGGAATTCCGTATACTTAGGAATCTGGTTCAAACTAAGATAAGGGACTCTAAAAATAAATATAACTATAATTCAATTGTTAACAAGAGTAGGGATGAAAATATCTGGAAGGTTCTTCGGCGGCTTGGAATTATTCCCTCTCAGAGTTAAACCTTTGATCAGAACTACCCGGTAAATGACTTCATGAATCGTTTCCTGATTGAGCCTTTACCAATTGATACTACTCTGTTATTCAGTGAATTGCCTCCCTTTGATGATGCTAACTTTTACTTCTCTTATATTGGGGCTGACTCTCTGCTTCCAGTAATTGCCAAGATAACCTCAGGAGCTATCGGTATCGATGGTATCTCTATTAAAATGGTTAAACTTTCTCTCCGTGTGATACTTCCTGTTCTACTTCACATTTACAATTGTTCTCTACAGCTTGGGATTTTCCCCAATATATGGAAACAAGCTTTGATTCGCCCTGTTCCTAAGATTACAAACCCTTTAACTCTAACAGATTTTCGTCCTATTTCTATCCTTCGTGCATTAGCCAAGCCTCTTGAGAAATTAGTGGATAACCAGCTAACTGAATATTTGGATAAACATAACCTCCTTGACCCTTTCCAGTCTGGGTTCCGGAGGGAGCATAGTACCATCACTGCTTCCCTTAAATTTAGTGCTGATTTAAAAGCTGCAATAGATAAAAATGAAGTAACGATTGTTGTACTTTTTGATCTTTCCAAAGCGTTCGAGTTGGTAAACTATAACCTTTTAATCAAAAAATTAAAAAACCTTAATATCTCTAACAGTGCCATAAATTGTTTTAAGTCTTATTTAAGTAATCGCTTACAATGTGTAGCAAACACTGATGGTCTTCGCTCTGACTGGAATGCAGTGAAGAGTGGGGTTCCCCAGGGCTCAATACTCAATACTACAGTAAATATCACCTTTATGCTGATGATAGCAAAATATATCTTTCTGGGCCTCTTTGTACCCTTAGGGACCTACTTCAAATGGTTCAGGAAGATATTAATAACGTCTACAACTGGGTTGTATCTAATGGTTTGAAACTCAATCCTCAGAAAACATGTGCTTTGCTAGTTGGATCCTTCATTCATAATCCATCAAAAGTCCTAGATTCCCTCCCACCTTTGTGGGCATGTTGAACTTATATCTCGCAAAACATTCAGAACTTTACATCAGCTAAGTCGGAGTAGGGACTCTTTGCCTACAGATACGCGAATCCATCTTGTAAAAGCCTTGATTCTTCCTTATTTTGATTATGGGTGTGTGGTATATAATGGAATCTCTGATGACCTTAATTGCAAACTTGAACGTGCTTTCAATGCCTGCATCCGTTTTATATATAACTTGTCCAAATTCGATCATATTTCTGCGTATAGGGAAAGAGCTGGCTTTATGACAGTTGCCAAGAGAAGACAATATTTTATGGGTAATTTGCTGTACATGATCTTTAAAAATGAAAAGCCTGTATATTTATTGGAATTGTTTTTGCGGGAGAATCTGAACCTTCCAGGTCGGCCTGGGTTGCGCGATAGAGGTCGTACCCTGGCAATACCTGCTCATAGAACATGTTTAATGCAAAAATCGTTTGTAATTAGAGGGAGACGGCTTTGGAATAAACTGCCTAATAATATTCGTAATGCGCCCACAGTATTTGCATTTAAAAAGATGTTCTCTGATTTTCTAAAATCTATGGGTACACCTTTATTTGATATAACTCTGTGGACTTAGCCTGTATCTTGTTTTCTCTCTCTACTATATTCAGTTCTATTTCTATTACCATTACTATTTTTTTAATTCACTTATGTTTTTTTTCTATTATGAGTTGTGCTAATGATATTCTTTTTTCTTTTGTCTACTTATATCTTAAGATAAGTTTACCAACAGTGCCATCTTAATATAAGATTTAAGTAACTTCTTACAGCATATACTTACATGTACCTACTTACTCTTTTGTATAACCGATAATGTCGTTGAATGTACTTTTTTAATATTAAATCGGGGTTGTAAAAATATGTACACTACACTCTAGATTCTACATCTATATATTTATATATCTCTACATCCCTGTACATTGTTATATGTGTATACTCTGTTTAGCTCCTAAAGGTGCTTTATAGCCCTGTGAGCTTTTTTTCTCAATAAATTCAAATTCAAATTCAATAACAAATTTTTAGATCTTTTTTTTATGCACAAATTTTGCTTAATCATGATTTGTCTCATCTTGCACAGTTTGGCCGTAAAATTAAATTTTTTGATTTTTAATTATTTTTTGTGCAATAAAAATGTGAATTTTCGATTTTTGTAGAAAATTCAAAAAGTCGTTATGATAATCTTGCAGGGCGTGCAAAAAGAAACATTTTTCTTCTCTTGTCTTTTTTTCGTATCGTGCGTTTTTCGACTAAAAATGTTAATTTTCGTTTCTTTTTTTGGATTTTGAAAATGCTGTAACTCTGAAAATTTTCATTTTATCGAAAAATGTTATGAGAAAAAATTATTCGAATTTCCTAGTACTATGAAAAACCGCAAATATAATTTTCAAATTTTGAAAAAAAATGGTCTCAAAAATTTTCAAAATGGTCTCACTTTTTGAATTTTTATCAAAAATAGCTGGCTAACGAACTTGACCTTCATTTTAGGATAATTGAAGAGTATACCAAAGCCCAATCCAATCTGTCAATTCTTTCGAAAGTTATCGTGCTAACAGACTAAAAATCTACATACATCACCACCCACATACACACATACACACATACACACATTCATACAGACAGACAAATTCGTAAAAACCTGTTTTTTGGGTTCAGCGGGTCTCAAAACGTGGACATTTGACAAAAACCGGGGGGGTCAAATTTTACACAAATCTAATACCTTCTCTAGATGAGAATGTAAAAAGATGAATTTTTAACAAATTACGTGAATTTTCAAACGATTAGTTGAACTTTCAACTAAAACGGACAAATATTTCAACAAAGATGAGAAAGTTAAATTTTCAGTAAAAAAATCAGATAAATTTTCAACAAAAATGGAAAATTTACATTTTCAGTTGAAGACTTAATTCAAAGCAGAAAAAAACGAATTTCTAACGGAATAGGTAAATTTCCAGCCTAAAAATGCTCTTTAGTGAAGTGGTTCAACTTTTCCTCAAGTATTTGAATTTTCAATTTGAAAAAATCGATTTTCAACCAAAATGGAGTAGATACATTTTCAGTTGAAAAATTAATTTTTAAACAAACAGAAAAAGGGCTATCAACAAAATAGTTGAATTTTCAGCGTAACAGTTGCATTTTCAATTAAAAAAAGATGTTTTTCTTTCAAACAAACTTGGTGAATTTGTAAGCAAATTGAAAAATTTGTAACTAAAAATAAAATGATCAGGAGAAAGCATCTTAAAAAAAGAAGTAGAAATAGCCGTTTCAGGGGTACCCTTCATCGTTTCACATTATCTCGGGAGTCTCCGAACCGTTCATCTTCTCTTTCTTTTTGTTGTGGCTTCTGATAGCGCCGAACAGTAAACGTCGCAACTCTGCTGACCTTGCCAGCACCTCTCTCTCGTCCCCTTGGACCTCCTTGTACGACCATAGCGGGAACTACTATAGCGGGACTCTAGTGTACATGATTCAACGCAACGTCTCAAAACGATGATCGTGTTGCCACAACACGATCCCATCTTTTTGCCGTAACACTTAAAGGAGTATTCTCCCAAAACTTGAATCGTGTTGTGCCAACACGATCCTCGTGTTACGGCAAAACGAAAACTCTCAACACGACGCATCGTGTTGGGAGAAGCAGATTTTTTTTTAGTGTATAATAATTAGATTGAATCTGTGAATTGAAAATAATTTGCACGTAGATCTATCCTGAACTCTACAGTATAGAAATAAAACAGAATGGAGACGTAACTATAGAAATACAAAACGTCTATACCGGCAGTGGTTTGGCAAACAATGCCGATCATCCTAGAGTTCGGGGTGCTGAAAATAATTTAAATGGAAACACGACGACGAACCGGAGAAACGCCCACATTGAGTGGACGGATCAACTTAAGAATGACGTGCTAGACTGCTACGATGCCAGTATTATCCCTGTTCGCGGAGGCTTTATGGCGCGTATGAATACTCTGTGGTGCCAGAAACACCCCGAGCTTCAACACGTTTCGCATCAGTCTTTGCGACATCAAGCCGACTACCTCCGGAAAAATGGATATGCACGCGGAGCGCTTCCTCAACCGCTGCTTGAACAAGCTGCAGACAAAGATGAAACGACATGAAGACCAACCGCAGAAAGCAGGCACCTTCTGGAAGATGATCGCAATCTCAGTACAAGGAGGAACATCAACATGCAAGTTCCTCTTAAGCCCCAAGATCTGGCTGAAATGGATTCCTCCCTTCGTGGAGATATCTCGCAAGAGTCCGACCTCTGGACCATCAATTGCTCAGTTTATGGTGCTGCGAGAGCTTTGGCTGATTCAAGTCGAAAGCTCAAACCGACGATGGATCAAGAGACAAGAAGACGCTTGCATCAACTGAACAAGAAAATTGGATGGGCAAGACAGAATGCGTCCCGTGTTCAATGTGTGATTGACTACATAGCATCTGGTAGACCGTTCACGGAAAGGGTTCGAAAGTTCGCCCAAGGACTAAGGACCTTGAATCACACACTGAACCAGTCAAAGCTGCTGACAATCAAGCAGCATTTTGTTGACAAAATAAGGCTGTTATCTGAAGCAAGGAGGAGGATACAGAAGAGGGAGAGATGGATCAGGGAGAATCAACAGTTTCTCGCTGACCCATCGTGCCTCTTCAGTGATCCCCCTGTTTTTGTAAAAAATCCACCCAAGCCCAAGGAGGTAGAGACTTTTTAGAGAGAGGTGTACAAGATCCCGAAAACACTAGAGTTGAAAGAAGATACTGAAAATATCATACACTTTAAGGAGTTTTTCGACAGCCTCATAAAATCTGAGGAGGAGTGCCCATCAGTCACTGCCGAAGAGGTGAAAAAAGCACTTAGAGGCAAGAAGAACTTTTCCGGTGCTGGACCAGATTGTATCAAGAACTTTTGGTGAAAGAAGTTTACTTCTATACACCAACCTTTGGCTCGCATATTCACCTCATATTTAAAGTCGGAGACGCCCATTCCGCAGTGGCTGGTATTAGGACGCACTATACTCGTACCGAAAAAAGGCAACTTGTCCAAACCAGAGAATTACAGGCCAATAACTTGTTTGAACACACTGTATAAGATCTTTACAGCTGTCCTAAACAACAGGATTGTTCCCCGAATTGAGCCTGTATGGCGAGAGATGTACGAACAACGTGGCTCGAAAAAAGGTGTAGCAGGCTGTCGAGAGAACCTGCTGATTGACAGGTGTGTCTGTAAAGACGCTACAGTCCATCAGCGCGTCCTGTCAATGGCCTGGCTTGACTACCGGAAAGCTTTTGATTCAGCCTCTCATAGACTTATCATCTGTCTGTTGGAAAGCTTGAAGGTACATCCACACATAGAGAGATGCATAGAGAGATTGATGCCTCTTTGGAAAACTAGATTTACTATCTCATCTAGGAATTATCGTCTGTGAAGGAGTCTCTCCGAAGCTGATACAAGCATCTTCTTGGACAGATTTGGTCTTCCAATCTGTCGGCGTTGAACAAGGTATCTGCGACTAACATGCTTGCCGTCCCGGTTCTACTCTACTCGTTTGGGGTGGTTCAATGGACGAAGAACAAACTTAAGGCCCTTGATGTCACCACGCGTAAGATCATGCATATGCATAAAAGCTTGCGTATTAATTCGTCAGTTCCGCGATTATACATTTCACGCCGTCAAGGCGGACACGGACTTGTGAATCTCCAGTGTCTTCATAACCGAATTGTTTTAAGTACAGCCTACATCGTTGCGAATGGCAGAGATCCTCTCCTAAAGATGGTCAGAAACCACCACATCAGAAGTGAGGAAAGTGCATTACTCCATCTAGATGCTTCACGTCTAAAAGCCGAAGTATAGAAAGCAGAGGTTGGAAAATTTCACCAAGAGCTACTCGACAAGCAAATGCACGGAAACTTTCACAGAAATGTAGAAAAACAGTCCCTGTCGAAGGAGCAAACTTTTGCTTTCCTCAAATCATCAGGGCTCAATTCAGGTACAGAGGGCTTTATTTTCGCATGCCAGGACGGTGTAATCTCCACCTTAGCATACCAAGCCCGCATTTTATGTCAAGATGTTCCCAGTGATAGGTGCAGAGCGTGTCATGCACACGATGAGTACCTAGAACACATGCTATGGGGGCGACCGACCCACGCAGGAACAACGTATAGCTATAGACATAATGCGTCCCTAAGAGTACTTTATTACCACCTTTGTCGCTCTTACGGTGTTGGTCGCAACCCTGCCCTGCAGAACGCTCCAAAGGATATAGAGCCAATTGTTCGAAACGATAAGTACGAGATTTTCCAGAACTACGATTTTCGGGCAGCAGTCTCCGGTGCGCACTCGAGGCCTGACATTGTTCTCCAAGACTTCAAGAAACGAACTATATTCGTGATCGAATTCTCGGCTCCATCCGAATACAACATCACTGCAAAGGAGAAAGAAAAAGAGGAGAGGTATCAAGACCTTAAAAGAGAGCTTCGTCGACTGTACCCAAAATATTCGGTACGAGTAATTGTCCTTCTGATAGAGCCATTCCCGCATGCCAAAAATATGCCAAGGCACTTGTGAGATGGATGCAGAAAGCTGTCATCCTTGGGTCGCTTCGTGTCCTCAAGACACACGAGCGTTTCGCCGGCCTGTCTTTGTGATTTCGTCGTGCCCTGTGACCACCCATGGGTATGCCGATGGTACCCGGGTACCCGGGTGGCAACACAAGGGTTAAGGTTGCGAACCAGTGATAGTTTCGCACCTCCGAAAGCACCTATCACAGGGAAAATTACTCGCACCGAATTTTTTGGGTACAGTCGGTGCAGTTCCCCTTTAAGGTCTTGATACCTCTCCTCTTTTTCTTTCTCCTTTGCAATGATGTTGTATTCGCACGGAGCCGAGAATTGGATAACGAATATAGTTCGTTTCTCGAAGTTTTGGAGAACAATGTCAGGCCTCAAGTGTGCAACGGAGACAGCTGACCGTAATTCGTAGTTCCAGATAATTTGGCACTTCTCGTTTCGGATAATTGACTCTATATCCCTTGGAGCGTTCGGCAGGCCAGGGTCGCGATCAACACCGTAAGAGCAACAAAGATGGTAATAAAGTACCCTTAGGGCCGCATTATGTCTATCGATATACGTTGTTCCTACGTGGGTCGGACACTCCGATAGTATGTATTCTAGGTACTCAGCGTGTGCACGACACGCTCTGAACACTGGAGATTCAAAAGTCCGCGTCCGCCTTGACGGCGTGAAATTTATAATCGCGGAATTTACGAATTGATATGCAAGCTTTTATGCATATGCATGATCTTACGTGTGGTGACATCAAAGGCCTTAAGCTCGTTCTTCGTCCATTTAAACACCTCAAACGAGTAGAGTAGAGCCGGGAGGGCAAGCATGTTAGCCGCAGATACCTTCTTCAACGCCGACAGATTTGAAGACAAAATCTGTCGAAGAAAATGATTGTATCTGCTTCGGAGAGACTCCTTCACTGATGTTCCGTTCTGAATACGGCTTTGAGGCACGCCCAGTTATGTATAGGTCTCTCCAGTGTTAAGATGTCTAATAACACTTTTATCCACAAGCTCAGGGTCCTTGGGAACGCCAGTAATCTTTCCTTTCTTCAAATGAATTTTGGCACACTTGTCCAAACCAAAATCCATCCCAATCTCTCCTGTGTAGTTCTTGACGATATTTAAAGCAGTTTGAAGTTTGCTTTCACCAGCGGCATAGATCTTCAGGTCATCCATATAAAATACATGAGTGACCTTATGCTCACGCTGCTTAGTGTCGCCACAGAGGTATCCAGGAGAATTTCGTAGTGCGAGAGATAGAGGCAGAAGTGTGATGCAAAAAAACAAATCCTGTTGTTCAGGACAGCTGTAAAGATCTTATACAGTGTGTTCAAACAAGTTATTGGTCGGTAATTCTCTGGTTTGGACAAGTCGCCTTTTTTCCGCAGGAGTATAGTGCGTCCTAACACCAGCCACTGCGGAATGGGCGTCTCCGACTTCAAATATGAGCTGAGTATGGGTGCCAAATTTTGGTGTATAAAAGTAAACTTCTTCCACCAAAAGCTCTTGGTACAATCTGGTCGGGCAGCGGAAAAATTCTTAGTGCCTCTAAGTGCTTTTTTCACCTCTTCGGCAGTGACTGATGGACATTCCTCATCAGATTTTATGAGGTTCTCGCGAAACTCCTTGAAGCGGATGATATTTTCAGTATCTTCTTGCAACTCTAGTGTTTTCGGGATCTTGCACACCTCTCTCCAAAAAGTCTCTACCTCCTTGGGCTTGGGTAGATTTTTTCACAAAAACAGGGAGATCGCTGAAGAGGCGCGTTGGGTCAGCGAGAGCAAATGTGCTTTTTCAAAGAAAGTTTGTAATGACAAATGCTGTAATCCATATTTCATATTATTCATATTGTTATTATTGAAGATATTTTACTGTTGGGACACGACTAATTGTAATATTAAAATCTGTTAATGATGAAAAGCTTTTATTCACTAATAGTTTTAGTCGAATTTAAGTGATCTCACAACATTCTATTGTGAAATATTCATGATTCCTTACATATAAATTCAAGGAACCCTCGGAGGCTGGCGAATGGCAGAGTGTGGTGAGGATCACTTTGCCTGATCAACAAAGTAGGACATCACTTACTGTGCGATAAGTATGTCTGGCACCTAGAAGATATAATCTCGGAACCTTGATAACAACGAAACCCACCGAGATCAAAAAACACTCGGCGAAGGATTCCCGGATTCGGAGTACTACCTTGAGAATAAACACGGGTATGGCACAATGGGCTTTATAGCTTAAGCGCCAGAGGTGAGGCCTTAGCCCCCCCCCCCCCGCCTTAATTACAGCTAACTAACTACATATAAATTTCTACTATAATTTTGTATTTAATGCTAATAAAAACATATTATTTAACGGCGTTCCTTTACCTTTGATTCTTTCGATGGTTTTTTTAGGGATTTCACCCTTTTTCTATTCGTAAATTATTTACTGTAGTGTAAATCATTATCTTTGTGAAGTACATAATGTTTCTCCGACATTAGTATATCAACACGATCCCTCCCTAGTGATCGCGGGACCTTGTAGCTGGTGGGAGGGCTTACGGGGCTCATTGACCACAGATCTGGAATTAGTGAACCTGAGGGTCTATATCGCGAAGTGTGACTACTCTGGGGAACTGCCAGACTCTGGTCGGTGAGACTCAAACTAAGGAGCAGTCCTTCCAGGGGGTAATGGCAAAGACCACTGGAATATCGAGAGTGCAAGTTCTCATGCTCCCAAGCTAAGATGTGATCGCCGTGTCGAGAGCTGAATGGTACCAGGGTTAACAAATCCTTTGACATCCCGGCCTGCCCTCCTCAGCAAAGGGGGACAGGTAAGGGTCTCGAAGGAGGTACCTTAACGGGGACTTTGGGACACCAGGTCGAAACTATTAGTATATAGATCCGCTCCCCACAAGCGGGGCTCTGTGGGTGGTGTTTCTTATTTCCCTAGCTTCTCGTGGGACAGAAATTTCACCCAGCGAACTTGAAAAACAAAACGCAAACGATGAGGGTTCCGTTTCGGGTACCTCACCCAAACCACCCCTAAAAGTGGGAGGCTCCGTAGGGGGCAACCCACCAGTGGCGGTGCGAGATAGGAAGAGATGGTTGAGCCCTTCCGGGTGACCCAACTGGGATCCGCAGGGGTCCCAGAAGCGTCCGGAGATGCCCAGAAATAGCCTTGTAATGGCTGAGACGGGAATCTCCACTACGCAGATTAATCTGCACCACAGAAAAGGCACCTCGGCGGTTCTAGCCAGACGCATGTCTGTGGTGCAGACAGGGATCGCCCTAATCCAAGAACCCTAGTTAAACAGGGAAAGGATTTGTGGCTTGTCAGCATGTGGCTCCATATATAAGGGGCCTCGCGAAGAAACGCCAAGGGCATGCATAGCTGTCAAGGGTATGGATGCGATCTTGGCGCCTAAATTCTGCTCCAGAGATCTTGCCGTTATTAAGGCGAGACTCAGGGGCAGTGGCGGGGAAAGGCTAGAGGTATTTATTGCCTCGACTTACTTTCCTGGCGATGCCAAGGGACCTTTCGCCTCCCAGAGAGGTGGAGGCTCTAATTCGCTATTGTTAGGAGAATAAGATTCCTCTTCTGTTGGGCTGTGATGCTAACTCTCACCACACGGTGTGGGGAAGCACAAACATCAATGACAGAGGGAGAGATTTAACTGGATACATAGCAGGCACAGAGCTGGAAATTCTGAATCTGTTTGATACTCACACATTCCAGACTGAAAACAGGAGTGAGGTTTTCGATTTGACTCTATGTTCAGGTGCATTGAGGAACAGGGTAGGGGATTAGAGAGTCTCCGATGAGGAGTCTCTTTCGGACCACAAACACATAGTGTTCCGATTAACCCTAGGAAAACCGGTGGTTTCTAATATCAGAAACCCCAGAAATACACTTTGGGACTCATATAAAGAGGAACTCGAAAGGAGGCTTGCGGAATTCCCCACAAGCTATGGTACCATTGATGAGTTGGAGCACGCCGCGGATTTTCTGCGAAGGGCTCTGACAACGTTATATGAGAACAATTGCCCTGCAAGCACTACCAAGTCTAGGAAGGGAGCAGAATGGTGGGAGCAAATAGAACTAAGTTGCCTTCGGACTAAGTTGCCGGGCCAGGGGGTTGAGAGGGCCGACTGGAGCTTCGCCGCTAATGTCGCTGATTACAAAAAGGTGGAATGGGCCGTAGGGTCCTTTTGCCCCTTTAAATCACTAGGGACGGATGGCATTTATCTAGCGCTTTTACAAAAAGGCATGGATTTGGTCGTCCCTCCTCTGACGATATTATTTAGGGCAAGTATAGCCCTTAAACACGTGCCATCGGCATGGAAAGATGGCAGAGTGGCCTTTATACACAAACCTGGGAGGGAGGGTTACACTGCTGCCAAAGATTTCCGACCAATCAGCCTAACGTCCTTTATTCTGAAGACGCTAGAGGAGCTGGTCGAGAGATATATCAGGGATGAGGTGCTTTTGGCCTCCCCGCTGCATAGAGGGCAGCATGCTTTCCAGTCAGGCTGCTCGGTAGAAACTGCGCTTCATGCTGTTGTAGCAAAATTGGAGCAGCAGTTGGAACAAAAAGGGTATGCTGTGGGGGCTTTCTTGGATATAGAGGGTGCCTTCAGCAATATTCCTCCAGAAGTCATCTATCGAGAGGCTCGGAGATGTGGCGTGCCGGTTCAGCTGGT
Source organism: Andricus quercusramuli (assembly GCA_932178445.1). Taxonomy (NCBI): domain Eukaryota; kingdom Metazoa; phylum Arthropoda; class Insecta; order Hymenoptera; family Cynipidae; genus Andricus; species Andricus quercusramuli. Next base: position 21,272 of record CAKNXH010062634.1, read on the forward strand.
ATGCTGGATAGGAAGTATGCTACGCCGAAGAAGATTCGAAGCCAGATGGGGTGAAGGCCTAGTAAGGGGGATAGCTCTGCGGGGTTGCCCACAGGGGGGTTTCCTGTCGCCCCTCCTGTGGTGCATCGTAGTGGACGGCCTCCTCCGAAGGCTAAGTAAGAAGGGTACTATACCCAAGGATATGCGGACGACTTTGTAATCCTAGTTAGGGGGGCTCATCTGGAAACGCTGATGGGTCTCATAAGGTCGGCGCTGCACATCGTAGAGCTCTGCTGCGGTAGCACAGGACTCTCGGTAAATCCGGAAAAGACCAACCTGGTCATTTTCACGAGGAATTATAAAGTTCCGAAAGCTGACGCTTCTGTATTCTGTGGTGGGAAGCTGATGTGTTCAGATTCGGTTAAATATTTAGGAGTAATCCTAGATAGCAAGCTGAACTGGGCAAAGCACCTGGAGAACCAATGCAGGAAATTTGTCACGACTTTTTGGATGTGCAGGAGAGCGTTCGGGTTGACGTGGGGGCTAGGGCCTAAAATGCTTGCATGGCTCTACTCTGTTGTCTTAAAACCCAGACTCCTACACGCGGCCGTGGTCTGGTGGCCACGAGGGGAATTTAAAACAATGCAGGACAGGCTGCGAAGATTACAAACGCTAGCATTTAGAGGTTTCACTGGAGCAATGAGGACTGCGCCCACAGCGGCGATAGGATTCATGCTCTGTGAGAAACCCCTACATGTTCCGATAATCGCCAGAGCGGCTCACGCGATGGGCCACCTGATAAGAGCAAATAGATGGACTCCGGGGACTAAACACACGAGACTCCCGAGTGATATCAGCACACTGCCGATTCTACAGATCAGGCAAGATAAAATAACAAATCGCTTCAACTTCACCAAAGCTTTCCGCGTCTGTATCCCAAGCAGGGATCTGAGGAAAGAAAATGGTAACCCGCTTCTCCAGGGGGAAATCTGGTATACGGGTGGCTCCAGGGGAGCGGGAGGGTCAGGAGCAGGAATTTATGACAGCAAGAGAGGGAGAGGGATAGGGCTCACACTTGGAGGACACGCTACTGTCTTTCAAGCGGAGGTCCTAGCCGTCCTTCGCTATGCTGAAAAGCGAATAAAGGAGAACGCTGCTGGCAGACAGATCACGATCTGTTCGGACAGCCAAGCGACACTAACTGCAATAGGGAAACCAGACATAACATCAGCACTGGTTTGGGAATGCAAAAAGGCATTAAACCAACTTGCCGAAAAAAACAAAGTGGCTCTCATATGGGTCCCTGGTAACACAGGGATCAAGGGCAATGAAAAGGCGGATTAGTTGGCAAAGTGCGGCGCAGCGAATGAATTCGTAGGACCGGAACCGATACTGGAAATAGCGTCTTGCAGTGTCGGGATGGCCATTAAAAACTGGATCCGAACAAAACAGAGGGAATACTGGGAACAAACCGAGGGTTGCCGTCAGGCGAAATCCATCCTGGGGTATACCTATAAGATGGACAGAGCCAGGGAAATCCTGAGTTTACCCAAGAAAGATATAAGGACAGTGGTACGGACCCTGACAGGGCACAATCACTTGAACTACCATATGCACAAAATGGGGTATAGCCCCACGACGGAGTGCAGGAGGTGCGGCAGGGATGAAGAAACATCCCTGCATGTATAATGCCAGTGCCCGGCATTAGCTAAGCTCAGGCAAAAGACGCTCGGGGTCCATTTTATGGAAACAGAGGAAATCGAAACGCGATCAGTGGTTGACATACTGGGCTTCGTCAAGAGGTCCGGGGTCGACTACTGAGAGTGTAGAAGTAAGGGTGTGGCACAATAGGCTTCATAGCTTGAACGCCAGGGGAGTTCTACATGGATTTCCTGCCCGCATTAAACCTAACCTAACCTATATCAATACGATTAGGTTTTTTCAAATTCGTATCCTTTTTGTTTGATAATTAATTTATTAATATGGAAATGTAACAAATTTATTTTTTGTTTGAAAATTTGTCATTTGTGGTGAAAAATGCATATACTTTGTAGAAAATTGGTATTTTCCATAGAAAATTCATTTATTTGGTTGAAAATGGAACTATGTTATTGCAAATTAATTTATTTCCTTAAACATTCGTCTTTTTTTGTACAAAAAAAGTAATATTATTGTATTGGGAATGAACTTTTTATTTTGAAAATTCAACTGTTTTACACAAAATTTTTATTTTGTTAAAAAGAAGGAAACTGGTAGAAAATGCAAGTATTTAGTCTAAATTCAAAGTACTATCTTTGAAAGTAATGTTCAGTTGAACAGGAACGTGGATAATACAATTTGCAAACATAAATAAAAGAGAAATCAAAGATTCTAAGAGAAAAGGATTATTTGCTTCAATTCACTGATTAAAATAATATAAAGTGATAAAATAAAATTACAAATTGTACAAGATTTAATTTTAACTAATACGCCGGAATTAGACTGAACACAAAGAATAAAAATTCACAAAAAAGTAGATCAATAATCGTACGTTGTATAATTGTATGTACCTTAGTTAAGATGCTAGAAAAAACTGTCCCGTTAATGAGTGACCGCGTTTCTTCATAACTTCGCATCCCTTCTCCCTCTCCTTCATTCTTCCACTGACCATTCCCCGTTCTTCACACTCGTCAATCGCTAATTCATATGCTGAATTTCACGCGTAGCTTTGCCGCAAGGCCACTGTTCGTGTCATGTGCGTAAGTGCAATGTATAACGTGTGAGGTAGGCAGAGGAAGAGAGGGCAAGGTGGAGAAGGGCAGATGATGAAGGAACATACACGGAGAAAATTTGTGTCTTCAATTTTGCATAACTTAGTTCGGTAAACGGAGGACATTACGGCATTATATTAAAATTTCACTTTCAGTCATGTAAAATGAAATAGGGTAATTTTTTATGTGAAAATATGAATTATTAATATAAATTTATTAAAATTTAATTCGTGATTCAGTAAGAAATAATACAACAAGATATCAGAGATTACCTGACAGTTGGGTAAAATGATATGTCGATTACCTACCTGTTAGGTAAAATGAGTCGAACGGTTAGGTACAGTTTCAATCATAGAAAACGAAGTGTACCTCTCTAAATATGTGAATTCTACATCCCAGACATGTAAAATTTCGTGCGCCAGCAAAAAAAAAACATTCTTGCTACAAACTGAATCTGTGGAACGTCATCCACTACTAACAAACACATGCTCACACAAATCGTGCAATTCATAAGTATATTTTTGGTACAGACACACAATTTAACTTAAACAATTACATTAAATTACGATGAATAACATACGATATAGTCGCACGCTTTTAACGATATTAACGCTATTAAAAATCGAAAACGCTGTGATGGGTTTCGAACCACCTAAGCTACGTTTAACGCGTTCTATTGCTAAGAACTAAACCTCACGGCTAACCTAACACTTAGAATATCGAAAAAAAAATCTTGGCTATAAAGTTAAAGTACAAGTACGTCAGGACCGTAGAAAAAAATATCTGGTCCCCGTTTTATCGAAATTTGTTATTGTAACATTTTATCAATTAGCGGGATTATAAATTTGTAGGAAGTAAATAAAAACATTAAATAATTTTTTATTTTAAATTTTCTAACCTTGAAACTTTAAATTATTTGTTTTTCAATACTTCAAACTTTTCTAAGGTCTACTTTTTAAAAATAATAGAACATTATGCGTGCTATGCGCGCACTAATTACCCTTTCTTTAGAAAGAGAACCCTGTTCATATTCCAACATTTTTTTATAGATTTTACAGAAAATCTTATACTATATAAGAACGTTGTACATGATTGACAAAAGTTCCCTTATAATAGCGAGGAAATTCCTCCAGTGAATCTAATATGCATGACAACTTTCTCCACTTACTCGCAATTCTTTCTTTTGGTGGAAAATTAGTTTTTTTTATTGATAATAATTTTTTTTGAAATAAAAAGTCAACTCGATTTTGTTTTGAAATTTTTCTATAGACATTTGATCTTTTTGGTAGAGAATTTATTTGTTTTCTTGAAAATTTAAATGCTTCTACGGAAATTAAAGTTATTTGATCAAAAACTTATTTCTCTGTCTGATAATTTAACTAATATATTTTTTGTTGAAAATTTAGCTTTTTCAGTTAAAGATTTATCTATTTTGTTGAAAGTTTGTCTTTTTTTGTAGAGAATTAACCTTTTTAGTTAAAATTAATGTATTTTATTTAATTTCTTTTATTAAAAAATAGTTTTTCTTATTGAAAATTAATTTTTTTAATTAAAAATTTAACTCAATTCGAGAAAATGCATGTATTTTCTTAAAAATTATTGTTTTTTGGTAGAAAATTAATCTTCTTGGTTGATATTTTCATTTCTACAGTTGAAAATTATTTTTCATATTGAAAATTAACTTTGTTCTGATAAAAATTTGAAAATTAATTTTTCCAACTAAAAATTCAAATATACTCCACTTTTTAATTTTTTTATAGCCATTACATCTTTTCGTTTGAAAATGTAACTATTCTGTTGAAAATTCATTTTATTTGTTCATAGACTTATTTCTCTCTCTGAAAATTAAACTATTCTATTCTTTGTTTAAAATTTATTTTTTAGTTGAAAATTTGTTTTTTTTTCATCTAAAATTCATCTTTTCATTTGCAAATTTCCTTATTGGTGAAATGTTGTTTTTTGATTGTTTTTGTTTGAAGATGCATTATTTTAGTTGAAAGTTTATTTCTTTTGTTGAAAATTGAACAAGAAATGTTTGCTACAAAATTGATCTTTTCAAGTTGGAAATTCACTTATTTGTTTAGAAACTTTTTCTCTTTTATGAGAAATTCAATTATTTAGGTAGAAAATTCATATTTTTTCGTTATAAATTCAACCTTGTTTTTAAACATTAGTCTTGGGGGATCTCCGGCCTCGAAGTTCGAGTCAATTTTTAAATACATTCTACTTTGATTAAGTGACTTAATGAGTATTGAGTATTATCTACTGAGAGAAAAAGATAGTCTATATATTTGAATATTTTCTCAAATTCTACAATATAAACCGAAACTCAAAAATTTTAAAGTGTCTAGGGGGGCTTGGCTTTAAACTTCAGCTCTGAGCATGTTGACGTCCCTAGCGAGTCTCATTTTACCTCACTGCTGTGTAACTCTTCTCTTAATGGAAGTGAAAATCTCTTTAAAAATTCTGCAATTAATACTTTCTTTTAAGAGAATCGTTAATATCATACAAAAGTAAACTTTATATCATTCATTTGATGAAGATTTACAATACTTCGCGTTATTTTATAATAAACTGGTATTAAAATAATACAACCCTTATATCAATTATTACATATCAGAATTTTCACTTTCGGACTTGAGATTTTACATAACTCTTTTGTATTATTTATAGTTCTGTTTTGTATTAAATCCTAAAATAACTGTAAACTTAATCTAAATGCACTAATGTCCTCCATTTACCTAACTAATTGGGTAAATTTTATTGAACAAATTTTCTCCGTGTAGAGGGGCAAGCTTGTGCGTGTGCGTGGGTGTGCATATAGGAGCGCATATGTCGATCCGCGCACGTAAATCAATTTACCCTGCCACCAGGAAAACCTTTAGATTTTCCCATGTAATCACGGCCTCAGTCACACTGATCACGTAAAATTCGGCTGCCAGTGCATGGATTTCTACTTGCGCCCAGAGACTCAGCGTGCAACTGTATTTAAACAATTCAACATCTTAATAGGTATTCCAATTAAATTCTCGGTAGCTTATTCTGCTAGCATCTTTCACTATTAAAATTATATAAATTTGCAAATTCGGAATAAACTTTATAATTATCTTGTTCTAAGAATCATCGTTGGTGAGCGATTGCAGTTTTAGTTTCATCATTGTTTTGACGGATTTGATTCGCACTTTTTTACACCGGATGTTATCTTATGACATTTGAATACTTGTTTTTTTTTAATCAAACGTAGGGATGGCAAATATCGACAAAAAAACGTATCGATATGTATCGATATTTTCTGACAATATATCGATACGTATCGATATATATCGATATCTTCCCCTCCCCTCTGAATTATTAAAAATGTAAGTAGAACTATGGAACATTTTTTGGCGCACATGCGTCAGGAATAATTTGAATTTCGGGTGAGAGACTGAGAGTAGGTCATTTCTGTGTAATCTACATTATGAATATTCTAAATATGTAAATAGATAATATTTTAAAGGTCAAATGATGAACTTTTGGTTATTAATATGCATGAATTTTATGTTAGATATACTATTATACCTTAACCCAAAAATACACACTCTTCAAAGGTGAATGTTTATTACGAATTATTAAAATTCTTCTTTAATTATTCACAAAGTTCATGTATTTAGTACAAAAGTCAAAAATAAATAATTAAAAATTTAAAAAAAGCATTACGAATTGTGAAAAATGTTCTAAAAACCGCTATATGTGACGAGCAAACATAACCTCACTTTACAACTTTTAAAATGGAACTTGGAAGAATAAATAGATGTATTAATCAATAAATATTATATTATTTGAATATTAAAACTATAAATTATTGTTAAAATTTTTTACTCATATTATATATAAATGTTATGTATTATAATGAAAAATATGAAGAACACTTTAGAAAAATTAGCAATTTATTTCTTTATTACATAATTCAAATTACGAGCTAGAATTACAGTTTCAAAAATTCACAATTTTGTCTCAAAAAACAAGCTTCTCAGCAATACTTGGAGATAACCGTGACCTTTTGTATGTAATAGTATTGCCTGCAGTCGACTTTACTCGCTCCGAAGGAACGGACGTAGCAGGCACAACCAAATACTTTTTGGCTATCGATCGAAGTTCCTCGCAAGCTGTATACTTTTCCCAGAATTCAATGACATCAGTTTCTTCGGGTGAAAGTGGGCCAGTCAAATAATTATTCAAGTGCACGATGGCTTGCGAATAGCAGGGAATTGAGTGCGATGACGACTGGCTTCTCACTTTTTTCAAAAACTTGAATGGTGCTACAAGAAAAAGAGGATCTCAGAAATTTTGCAGAATAGACAACATAATTTTGTAAAAAAATTAAGCTTACATTTTTTGTTCGTTTCCGGTGGGGCTTGTGAAAATGTTTCCCCTTCGTTCGGAACATTCGTTTCAGAATTTCGAGATGCTCGAATGGCTTGCTTCAATTCTTCTTGCAACATCATTACTGCATTGGTATAATTTCTTCTTTCCATGAAACCATGTTCTTTGAATCGAGGATCCGAAACTGTGCATATACTAAACAAAAATCAAAAAGTAATGTGATGCAGCTGTACGAAATAGTGTTATCTAAAATAATTTTCAACTTACGCAGAAATAGTCCGCTCTTCATACTTCAGAAGTTTCTCCTTTGTGAATTCTATTAATTTCTGGTGGAATTTCAAGATTTCAGGAGACGTAATAGTCGGTAAAACATCGTTGAGTTCCTGAAGAATGAGTTTCGTCGATGGAATTGTAAGAGACATCGTCTCGTATTTGTCCCCACTAAGTCTTTCAGTTGCTTCCACAAAAGGCTTTAAAACCCTTAGTATTTCAGGGATTGCCTTTCTCTCAGTGCTGGTTAAAACAGGCACTTTCGTGTCAGACGTAACTAAAACAACTGTAATGGCATCTGCAGCCTTTTCAACGCTATCAAGCATGGCATAAGACGAGTTCCAACGCGTATAACACGACTGGATCAACTTTACAGGTAGCTGATTCCGCTGGGGCAATTCATTCATAGGTCGTTTATTTTGCAGAGGACTGCGGCTGAAAAATGTCACAATTCTTTTACATTTTTTCAGGATAGCATAGACCGATATCTCATTTTGTAATTATAAATCTTCGCTCTCAAAATTTTCAAAAATTTTTGTAACGTCCGAATCTTCCACCGTCAGTTGCTTGCTGTGCGTTTTTAAAATTGCGTTATTAACAACAATCTGAATAGAATGCGCACCACACGGCATGTTTTTGATCTGAAAATTTTATAAATTATCACTATAGATTTTCACACTCTTGTATTAATTCGTCATTTTCTTATCTACTTACTTTACATTCTCTGCATGGAGCGATCATGGTGCTAGCATTGTCCGTCACTCCAGCAACAACAGAAAACCCTGGAAACTTCTGAAATACAGCATCTAGCAACTCCTTTAGATTTTCTGCGGTAGCTTTCTCTGCGATAGGAGCTACAGCTAATGTCACACATTTGAGTGCGCCATTCAGAATGAAATGTGCTGTCACAGTTAAATAACGATGGTTCGCGCAGCTGGTCCACTCGTCGAAAGTTATTGTGACAAACCTATAAACACAAATATATTGCCACATAGACGGTATGGCTTTTTTCTGTTAAAGGAAATTAGGAAACAGAATTAACATACATCACAGTCTTCAAAATTGTTGATAAATTTTGTACAGTCTTTTCATACGCTTGCACCAGTAGAACATTGCGAAGATGATTGCGACTGCGTAAGACGTATCGTGGATCAAGTTCCCGAACTAAATCAGTAAAGCCAACGTCGTCAACAACGCTTAATGGTTGTAAATCTCGTATGACGAATTTTGTGACTGCTTCATCCAAAGTTTTTTTCCTTGATGAATTACGAGTGTATGCCGTATGGTTTCGTTTTGCGAATTTACGCAAAGACAATTAGCCAGATTGAGAATGCCGTCCTTTCTTTACAGGTCGATTTTTATCGTCTCTGAAAATTAAGAATTCTTCAAATTACTTGTTCAAAGGAAGAGGTCAACAAATTTTAACAAATACTTACTTTTCAGCGTTGGTACGAATGTATGCTGCATGATGCCTGTGAAGGTGATGCAAGCAGTTACTGGTATTTCCGCTGCACGACACTTCGGTCCTACAATTCTCGATTTGGCATACTGCAACTTTATCATTTCCCGGTAATTTTTTAAAATAGGTCCACACCACGGAACGCTTTGCACGCTTGTGAACTCTGCGAAAATTATATATACATTAAATCATTACACTAAATCATTATATACACACTGTGTGAAAGATTTTTCTACCAATTTTACATGAGGCTTAAAAACATTTCACAGATTTGAAATGTATGTATACCATTAAGCCATTTCCCTTTATTCGGGGTAGGCGTGACACTACCCGATTCGGGTAGTGTTTCTAGGTGGATAGTTTCTTGTAGTACATAACTACAAGTGTGGGCTCACCACACCCACGACATGCCAACAGCACGTAGTTAGTAGTATTCCCGGACGGTCACCCATCCAAGTACTAACCGCGCCCAACACTGCTTAACTTCAGTGATCTAACGAGAACTGGTTTTTTCAGCGTGGTATGGCCGTTGGCCATAATAATAATTTCAAGAATTCTGAAAAGATTTGATAAAATTCTAAAGGAATTCTGAAATTATTAAGACATTTTGGAAGATTTAAGGGATATCATGAGGTTTTTAAAAAACTTTAAAGGATTAAAAAACATTTTATAGGATACAACAAATTTCGTGAAGTTTGACAAATTTATTGAGAAATTTTCTCTTACACTGCAAAATTCTTTATAATATAAAAATAATTATTGTTAATTTCATAATTAAGTCTCCTATTCATTTATTTCTCTTATTAGCTAATATTAAAGAATTTAGCAAAAATTACAAAATATATGCTCCGCCTCTCCATATATTTTCTACTTTTTAGGAAAATTACAAGTACATGAAAATTTTACTTCTCTATATTTGCGGATATTACCATAACCTATAAATTTCATAGCCCTTGTGAATTTGAAATATTTACCATCCATAATGAACATGAATAATCATAATACAAATTGCAATATAATCAAAAACTTACATAGGACTGGCAATTTCCGTTTTGGTAATATCAGATGATTTCTCTGACTGATCAGACTGATTTTTAATATTTTTATTGAGGCAAAAAGTTGTAATTGTACTCTGCTTTCGTTTCAGTTTCAGTGGTGATTTACTTTTCTGAGAAACACAAGATCGAGAAGGCCGAGAAGTGTCATCAGACATTGTGGGGTCACCAAATCAAAAATAAAAAATTTTAAATTATATATTTTACACTTTCCTTCATAATAATTATTCGACACAAATAATATACATACCGTCTTCGTTTTCAGACATTTTTATTATGTCATTTTTTTCACTTAACCGTTAAAAGTTGAGAGTTTGCAACACGTTGAGAACTTGGGAACCGAAATCCTAAACAAATCCGAGATACAATACACCTTAACACCTTTACACCATACGCTTAAGGTGTATTTAAACGCTCTGTCTGCTGGCTGTCAGCCAGCCAACATATCGAAATATCCATCCACATCCCCGAAAAATTCAGTGAAATATAGTAATATTTTAGTTATCTTCCAGTGAGTTTCAGAATATAACTAAAATATTACTATATTTCACTGAATTTTTCGGAGCTGTGAATGGATATTTCTATATGTTGGCTGGCTGACAGCCAGCAGACAGATCGTGTAAAAACACCTTTACACCACCAATGGAGAATGGGAGATGAAAATATCGATATGTATCGTTAAGCGAAAAATGTATCGATACTTATCGATATGGTGGTGTATCGATAAATATCGTTAGTATCGATACTTTTGCCATCCCTAATCAAACGCAGACCGGCGTTTCGTACAACGAGATAATTCATAACTCTTTCTTAGTATAGCAATATTCGATGAACGAGAGCAACTTAATCTATACATCTATGTATTGGAATGAGTATCGCCTAATACATAAAGAAATCAACTATATTATGAAACGAGAAACTGTAAACACGATGAGTTTGTTCTTCGAGACTGAGATTATTTTACATAATTTTTTTGTTGAAAAAAAGGGTAAGGTACATTTGTAAATGAACGTAATCGTCTATGCTTATTTCATAACATTTATTTAATTAGCGTTAAAAATACTTAATTCTATTCGGAAAAATTGTTCCCCTCATAAAACATTTACCTTATTTTGTACCTCATTTGCACAAAGCAGTTTCATAAGTTCACGAGTGGGGCGTAAAAAGTCACCCGTGGGACTGTGCACGTTGGCTACTCGTACCTCACCATCCTTGTCGGGGTGAAGCTTTGTAACGTTTCCTCCTTTCCAAGCGTTCCGCGGCCTGTCCAACTCCCCCGTCGAATTCCCTGTCCATATTTTTCGTTTCCAAAAACAATCGGCGAAATTTTGAGCGATTCTGTATTGTTTATGAGTGCACAAATATTTAGGATCATATTTCCCTAGTTTTACTTCACCCGATGATGTTTCAATCAGGAAATGATTTTGTCTGAGCGCTTCTTCGTCGCGTGGGTTATGAAGAACGTGAGTGAGCTGCCTTGAATTTACCGAATGCCCTATTTCACACAACGTCGTATGTAGAGCCGCTTCGCTCGGCACCTAATTGAAAAGAATTGCTTTTGAGGCGGTTTTCACCCATCGTATCATCTTCTCCGACGCACCACCCATATGTGGAGTTAGTGGAACTCTTTGCTAGCCCCTCAAAAACGTGTGCAATTATCACTGTATATATGTGAAGGCACACCTCTCCGAGCGGCTAGTCTTTGTATCCTCATTATTGCTTATTTACTTATAAGCGAATGTAATAAGCTACGAAGGCCAACGATCATTTGAAACAGCATCATTACTGGCGTGATAAAATTTACGATGATATTCTATGATACGTATGGTAGTAGCAAAATGTTTACTACCTCAAATGATAGAATTATTGTTAAATTTCAATCCAGACAAAAAATGTGTCTGACCTCTTGCGCGCAAAAACCCGTTTTCATTTCAATAAGACCTTACCCCTACTGTTTTGCTCGATTTACTTACTTCTTTTCGTTTTTGCAGCGCATCATTCTCATTTTCAGTATGACTCTATATCAATAGTCTTGGCAATATTTCTATGACTTTTACTGATTTGCTACTTTTAGCAAAAAATGTCCACTCATAGAATGCAGTTCTTACGCACCTTGCTTGTATAAGCAAACTTTGCCAGCCTGAAAAAACGAATGACAAACGGCACTGCTGTGACTTTCGAGACAATTGTAAAAAACCTTAGCTTCCCTTATTTCTAGGTTATCGATTGTAGTTTTTCCTTCTCCGATAAAAAACTTACCTTTTGGCCATTTGGTCCCAGATAACTTTGAAAAATTTGGGCCTTCAAACTACTTTGAATTTTCGTACATTGCGTCATTTGAATATCGAGTCGGATCGTCTGAAGAGTTTTCGTTTGTGAAAACCCAAACCCATTTAGAGCTTTTTGGAATGGAATGGAAGCTTCTAATGTGTCCCCTAAGGGTTTACATTGTTCTTGTGTCTCTTCACTATTCCTTCACAACCCCCCCCCCCCACACACACACACACTTACATGGTGGTGGGAGGGGGACCTACAGTTTAAAGTGGGTTCCGAACCACCAAGAGCAACAGCCTTAAGTACTTAGAGAAGCTTTTTCTCTAGAGGTACCATTCCCACGACTATCCGGGGATGAACGACCCGTTGCTAGGCAAGTGTTGACCGCATGGGCCACCCAGGCTCTTCCAGAGTGGAAGGCGAAAATCGAACCCGCAAGCCGACGGAGAGGTTCCAAAGCCCATGCCTACCCCCACGACCATCGTCCCACTTTCAGAGCTTTTTGTAAGTTCCCTTATCTCTCAAGCATTAGCAACGTAGATTTGACACGTGCGCAGTTCCAATCTGATCCAACGAATTACAGTGCTCGAATCTGTCAAAAAAATGTGTTCCAATATTTTTATTTCGAGTTCATTTTGAATCAATTTTGCTAAACGCGCTCTGATTAGTGCAGCTTGCAATTCTTGTCGCAGCACAGTTGAAGGTTTTAAAGGCGCAACTGTACTTTTTGCCATCACCAAAGAAACAACAATATGCCCATTTACATATTCGAAACGTAAATAAGCGTTCGCCGCATAAGCAGTTAGACTTGCGTCGCAGAAGACGTGTGGCTGTACATTGCTTTCTTGTGAGTGACTCATATAGCAGCGCGGTATTTGACACTTTTTTAAAACACTAAACTTTGATACCCACTCTTACCACCCCGCGTATTCTTCGTCGCGTAATTTATCATCCGAACTTATTCCACTCCGCTAAATTGATTGAATAATTACTTTTGATTTTAATGCAAAAGGAGCTAAAGGCCGAGCGGATGAAAAACTGGCATTATTACTCTTAAAATTTGCGCTTCGCCAGTCGTTTTTTACCGCTCAATATATTTTGTAGATATTTTGTAGATATGTATTTTGTAGGTATTTCAGTACAAACCTAATACACGTTCTCCCTTTCGGTCGCATAAGCGCACTTCTTTCTCGTTCGATTGCTGTTTTTTGAAAACGACGTCTTTTATTACTTGCGTGCATCAAACGTTTTGATTCACATTCCGTACGCCTACTAGCTAAATAATCTTTCATGTAACTGTTCTTTACAATACTAATGGAAACGTCTGGCTTCGTTGTTGCATAACGTTCCGCATTTTTCTTTTGAACGTGAAGTGCATTACATGGAGATGATTTTGCGCCAAAAATTAAACTTCTCATTTCGTAAACATCCCGCTCTCTGTCTCTATCTTTTCCACGCTATAAAAATCGTTGCGCTCCTTGGTCTTTTTTTGAAACTTTCACTTGTAAATACATGTCTTTTGTATCTGCGGAAAACGCATCTTCGAATTGTCTAAAGCGCATAAGTACACCAACAAAACCCTGCAATAAATCCGGCCCTAACTCGAGTAAATCATTAAAACTTACACCGTTCGTTTCAGCCGCGACATCGAAAACAAATCTCATTTTATTGGGCTTATTCACATTATACACATCAAAATGTGGTACATACCAAATATTTGTTCTAGGAACATTGTTATTAACTTTGACTGCACAAGCAACATCAATAAAGCGTTGTATTTTTTACATTTACTCCAATGTTATTCGAATAAAAGTTGTACTGAAATAAATCATCTTATCGCACTCCTTCCGCCCATGGTTCGTCACTGGTCTGTATGTCTGAATCGTGCTTTCTCGAGATAGCTTCTACATTCAACACTTTCTGTATTGTTTTTGATGTTTGGTACTTACCACCGGACACTGCATAGCCTAAAAAAGATCGCAAGACCGCCACGTCACTGTTTTTCATTTAATTAACTCTCGTGTCGCTATAAGCTGCCAGTTATCTTGGCCTATTAGTGTTTTGACCTGTGGATTTTTATAGGGTTTGATCTGTAAATGTTTTCGGTTTTCTCTAAATTAATAATGAAACTGTTACTAATTAATTGAGTTGGAAGTTTTACATTTTTTTTATCGCACAGTTAACTTTAAATTTTCCAAAAGAACCGATTACATTGAAATTCACTTTTTCTGAATCATTCATGAATATCTTTTCCCTATTACCGCCCTGTAGAGATAAATTTACTTTTTTACCACGGGCTTCTATGTCTGTTGTTAATTGTTCACCGATCAAAGTGATAGTCGAACCTTCGTCTGATAACGCAAACGTTTTTATAGATGTTCTTGTACTTTCTACATAAATAGGCAGAATTTTCAATAGAACACTCGGCTATTTTAGTCATTTTCGCGACTAGTTTCTACCGGATTCCGTGTTTACGTTACCCAATGCTTTTTTATTTCCAGGCACAGACTGCGAAGGTCTTCCTTCGTACACTGTTGAAAATTTCCTGAAATTTCAGTCAGTTTTCAATTAATTATGTCACGGAAATTTAAAAAATTTGGCTTTGAAAATTATTTTGAGACCATATTCATTAATTTTCAGTGACACGAAACTCAATTTTTAAGCAAAAGTTATTGAAATTTCATAAAATTGACTCTGAAACCTGTTTCGATTGCTTGTACATAAAATATCATTGGTCGCTAAATAAATTTCACTGTGGTTTACGTAAATTTTCAAACATGCATTGAAAATGAAGTAAATTTTTTTATTAAATTTATTCAACCTAAATGAAAATATGAACAAAATTTAAAAATAATTCATGAAATCAAATTTGGAAGTTTTGTATGTGATATACATTGAATATCCATAGGATATTCATGAACAATTACAAAAAATTCAATGTACTATCTCTTAAAATAGTTTCAAAACTCACATCGAAATTTCAATAAGGCTATTCAAATTTCAGTCTTGCATGAATTTTCAATGAGTTTTTCACTAACCGTAGTGCAAGAAGCTTCACTAACATTTTCATTAAATTTCATGAACTTACTTCTAACAGTGTACGTAGTACCGTTTGTACTTTTTGGGTTATGCAGTAATGAAGGATTACGTTTTTTACAATGAGCGCATCTATTCAGATATCTACAATTTTCGCACACGTGATTTTTTGTCAACCAATTATAACACAAACCACTGTTTTTTGCCATTGCCACATCGTCTATGCAAGGATTCTTTGCCAAATTTGGTACACTCCCACAAGCGATGATCTTTAACATTGCAATAAACTCATGACTTATTAATATTGAAACTATCATCTGCCTGCTCGATATTTCTGTGTTCACTCACATCGTGCGTCTCTGTATACACTTTGCCTGTTTTTGCGATGCACGCTGATGACGTATTCGAAAATGATTTTTGCAACTATGAGGTTTCAGTGGCTTCAACATTAAATATACCTCCAGAAACACCCAGTTCCGCTTCGTCATACAAAAATTTAGGGAGTTTTTCTAACTCGGATTTTTCGATTCTCTCGTTCGCAGCATATCTCTTATATGCGTAATTCAATGCAGAAGGCAGCTTATTCTCAATGAATCTAACTAAATCGGGACTGTGTAGATAGCCAGTCAAAGAAATATTTGTAAAGGTGATCGTAACATTTCTAGGTTTTTTCGCGAATCTAGTTAAACTTATTTTGCTGGACTTTCTCCTGGGTAAATTTTTCATATCGTTCGCGACTTTTTGTTTCAACGGTTTCCGTAATGAAGTTCTAAAGTACGCATTATTTCACTTAAGTCGCAACTCGTTGCGAGAAGAACACTAACAGCATCACGTGCTTCACCTTTCAATGTGTCGCTTAATGCAGCGCCGGCAGCTCGTTGTCTGCAGTAGGTATCACACATTGAGTTCGTCCTCTCGTGGACTGAGTGCGTCTTGTTTAACAATGTTTATTCTCAAAAACAAAAGAAAAAATGGTAATTTAATCCTCAAAGCCTACACTTCCGGAATTTTCCGCTCAGCCTACACTGGGTGGTTTGTGCCCGGGCAATGTTTATAGTCCAGTATCTCTGATTTAAATTAACGTATTGAGATACATTTTTTTAACTGTAGCTTAAAGTCTTACAAAAACGAATATTATGAAACTAATAAGATGAATTTAACACAAACTATGAATATTTTCGCCAAACTGAAACAGCTTTTCAGAAAAAACGTTTTCTCAAAATTTTTTTGTTTAATAGCTTGAAGAATAAACAAATTTTGTTCTACGGTGATGATTGTGGAGTGCAAGAGTTACAATTTAAGACTTTGGCAGCAGTTTTTTGCTTTATTAAAAAAAAAAAAACATATTTTTCCGGTTCAACGAAAGTTTCCATATTTTGACATTTTCACGTATGTGATATGAATGGTTTCCCTTATATTATTATTGTCATCTGAATGTATGTGTTCAGGATACTAATTTATGATACAAATCAACAATTTATTACCAAATTCGCACAATTTATTTATAACAAAAGCTTAAGATTAGCAAGTTTGACAAATTAAACATTTTTTAGAGGAGTTTTTTCGGCAGATTGGCTTTTTGCAAGGCGTTCAAAAAAATATCGCTTTTCTGTCTAGACTGAACGGACATAAGTGGCAGCGTTTTCACTTTTCGAACAAATTTATTTGAAAATCGTCGCGTGGATCTTGCTCTTCCCATCTTTCTTCATAAGGCTAGAATTCACAAATCATTTCCCTCAAAAAAAAGGAAAGAGTCGGAAACGTCAGATGAGTTGCAAGCAAAGACTTTACTATAAAGCCATTGAAAAAATTTAACATGAATTTAGACGGAGACGAAGGCAGGACAAGCCTTCCACTGATGATGATGACAACGAACAGGAGAGTAGAGGTGACCTGATGGAGGTCGAACCTCAGCAATCAACCCCAGGTGTAAGAAGGTCTAAGCGTGGAGGAACACAGGATGAGCCTTTCACCGCCACCTTAAAGGATCGTCGGCTTCCAAAAAAAGAAAACTTCTAAATCAATCAGTCGGCTGAAAATTTTTGTTTGTAAGCCTCACAAATTTACAAATATTTGGACCTACTCCGTCGGCTTGCGGGTTCGATTCCCGCCTCGCACTTTGAAAGAGCCTCGGTGGCCCATGCGGTGAACACTTGCCTAGCAAGGGAGTTGTTCATCTCCGGAGAGTCGTGGGACCGGTAACTCTAGAGAAAAAGGTTCTCTAAGTATTTAAGGCTGTTGCAATTGGTGGTTCGGAACCCACCTTAAACTTTAGGCCCCCCTCCCACCACCAGGTAAGTGTGCGGGGGGGGGGTGTAAAGGAATAGTGAAGAGATACAAGAAAAATGTAAACCCTTGGGGGACACATTAGAAGCTTCCATTCCATTCCTTTCCATATATACCGTAAGGTCAAATTCATACCGATCATAGGGAAGCATAAGTGCGAGTGAGACGTTATAATGACATAAGAGCATCTCTTTCGTACTCTATGTTATGACTGGTATGGAATTGACCTTACTTTATATATAAAATAAATAGTAATTCTACATACATTTTTCTTGTTACAGCCACGCGCTTGTCATTTCAGTCAACACTTGCTGAAAGTGGTGAGCCCTGTTGGTATCCTGAATATCCTGTTGGTATCCTGAGCCCTGAATGGTATCTGTTCAAGAACAGATACCATTCACTGAGTCATTGACGGATGACATTATCAGACTCGTTTCTGTATTCGTAGCCCATGAAAATATTACAATCATAACATTTTCCTTCAATTTACTTCCTTGCAAATTTCTTTGCCGTAGCCTTCTTTTTGGGAGAAGCTGCCTTCGCTTTTTTCGGGGCAACCTTCGCAGCTCTAGGTTTGGTGGCAGTTTTTGCCTTAGATGGCTTTGCAGCAACCTTTACTGACTTCTTCTTTTCAGCAACAGCCTTTTTTGATTTAGGAGCCTTCTTCGGGGATGCTGGTTTCTTTGCCTTGGATGCAGATTTAGCCTTTGTTGCAGCCTTGGTAGATTTAGGCTTGGCCTCAGTTTTTCCCACAGGTAATTTGAAGGATCCGGCAGCACCTGATCCCTTAGTCTGAACCAAAGCTCCGCTGACAACAGCGGATTTAAGGTACTTTCTGATGAAAATGGCCTATTTTTCAGCATCAACGTTGTATGTTGTAACAATGTACTTTTTGATTGCCTGAAGAGAAGAGCCCTTTTTTTCTTTCAAAGCCGTGACTGCTGCAAGAACCATATCGGATGTAGAAGGATGAGCTGCCTTCACAGCGACACGAGGCTTCTTTGTTTTTGGAGTAGCAGCCTTCTTAGGAGATGCAGCCTTCTTAATTGGTGTTGCCACTGCTACAGGTGTAGCTAGAGATTCCACTTTCGTTTTCCACGTCGCTTTTATTTTGAATTACAATGATCCTAATTCAATTTTTTGGTACGCCTGTGACATTCAGGATTTTTTACATTCCAATGACCAAGCTATTCTCTAAATTTTTCGACTAAGTGGTCTCAAATCCTTACATGTACATAGGCTTGCAATTGTGAAAACCGTATATAATAAAAACATTTATTCCATCAATAAAATTATTTATAAACAATAAAAAATAAGTTGTAATGTATTATTTATTTATCAACATTGATCGTACCGACAATTAGTGCATACATTTATCCAACGTCATTTCAGAACTAATATAAGTGCAAGTTTTCAACATTTTTTACAAATTTTTGGACTGTGTCCGGCTATTATTCGAAAAATATGGTTCGTATGAAAAAATCAATACAATCTTTTTTGTGGAGAATTTTATGTACTTCAATTTTCGTAGACTCGGAGTTGAGAAAAACCATAAATAAAAGAGTTATGAATAAAAAACCGTTTTTTGAAAGTTTACGCCACTGCCAAAAGATACGCAGAGGTCAGGGGAGGGGGATAACGAAAACTGTTCCTTATATTGACACAAAGACCATTTTCAAACCATAATTTCTTTAGTCGGAATTATTGTAAAACAAAACTACGTACCAGCTGGCCTATATCAATTCCTTGAAAATTCAATGTCCTGCATTTTCTCTACAGGTTCTGCAGGAGCCGCAACGACTTGCATCTCTCGGCGAGCCAGTGAGCGCGTCACGCGCTTGGACCTCTAAAAAATCGGAAACATCCATTATTTCCTCACATTCAATTGAAAATTAGGACAAAATATCTCTTCGTATTAGGTTTTTTTATTGTATAATAATATACATTGATATTTACCTTGTGTTCGATTTTGCTATGTAGTCGATTCTCAAACGTTGGGCCTAACTTGGGTCATTTATACCCGAACAAAATCCCTGACTGGCACTACACTATAGTCGAATGATGAAATAGTAGAAACCCTCCCCCCCCCCCCCCTATTTTTTACGCATACTCATTGGGACTTTTTTTTGCCACATTCTAAAGATATAGCGAGCCGAAAATATCGTCCGGGTATAATACACCCAGTGTAGGCTGGGAGGGTACATTAAAATTAAATTCACTATTCACTAAATTATTATCCCAGGTTTCCGGACATGCTATCCCGGGTTTCCGCACCATTTAATTGAACAGGAACTGATATAATATAATTATTACACATAACTGGAAAAGAATCCAAAGATTGTAGAAGAAACACATTGTTTGCTTTAATTCACTGATTAAAATAATATAAAATGATAAAATAAAATTACAAATTTTACAATATTCAATTTAGTTAGATTCGTAATGGTGGTAAAGCGATGTTGTTTGAGTAATATAAGTTTATAAATAATATATGAAGATGGTAAAAAATTGACATACTTCAGACCAAAAGTAGATTGAGATGTTAAAAGTCCTTTATTTTCTACTGCCAACGTTTCGAAAACTTGTGTCGTTTTCCTCTTCAGGACGTATATTAAATTTCAAAGTTCGTCATCTTAGTCATAATTTATAAAATCCTCTTCCTCATCTTATCACTGTGGGAGCTTCATTTTTTACAAAAAAAATTGTGTAATTCTTTTGAAAGAATTAAATTTGTTTAAAAAACATTTATACTTGTTAAATTTTTTTTTAATAATTAGGTCGACTTAGTTGGGGAGTCTCTGACTACTCAACTAAGTCGACCTAATTATTAAAAAAATTTTATTTCAAATAAATCTTCGGTAGCTTAATCTTCAAGCATCTTACACTATAAGAATTACATAAATTCACAATTTCGAAATAAACTTTATAATTATCTTATTCTAAGAATCAACGCTGGTGAGCGATCGCAGTTTTAGTTTCATCATTGTTTTGAAGAATTTGATTCGCACATTTTTGCACCGGATGTTGTCGCGTGCGATTTAAATACGTTGTTATTTTTTTTAGAATCAAACGCAGACCGGCGATTCGCAGAATAAGGTAATTTATAACTCGTTCTTAGTATAGCAATATTCGGTGACTGGGAGCAACTTCATCTATACATCTTAGTATTGGAATGAGTATCGCCCATGGACCTGCCTTTGAAGCTTAACAGCTCAGCCACAAAAAATGCTAGAATAATAAGTAAATAGTCATTTGAAAGCTGCAAATGTTCCACGTAAATGAGCCCGAAGACGTTAATGTAAAAAAAATTTTGTGCTTTGCAGACTGAAAAATGTGAAAAAAAGTAAGGAATTTTGGGCACATTTAAGAAGAGTCAACTTTGGAGCATTATTTCTTATACAAGGGGTAATGGGAAAAATTTGCAAAAATTCATGAATATGAGGAAAACCTTTGTGAACAAATCGCAGTTGACAAATTTGAGAAATAATAAAAATTGTTGTTAAAAATTGCAAAAATGTACAACTATACTATCTCCGGTACTAATAAAGATATGAAAGCGATTCAAACTGCAAACTGTAACGGATAGGCTTCGTAATTATTTACAATCTCCCGGAAACATGTGACTGTTGTATTTTTGGTGGAAATCGCGATATTTGTATACATTTTTTTTGTTGAAAGACAAGTGTCAGAAAACAGCGGGGATCCTTTTTTTTTGCTTCCGACCGCTCGTGCCTTTTTTCGACTCGTGCTTCTGAACTCATGCCCAGACATTTGACGCCTCCTCCAACCAGTGCCGTATTTGTTTCATTCGTGACATAAAATTGTGTATATAGTAAATGGAAGTGGTCGTTAGGCTTGTAGATAAAATAATTGTAGGCTACGATCGAGGTCAAAACATTTTCGACGAAGAATGTAATAGTTGATATTTCAACTAACAATTATTTTTCAGTGAAGAGAGAAAAAAATCTCAACCATATTGTAAAATTTTGAAACCAAAAGACAATTTCTTTGAAAATGGTTTGAATCATCAAGCAAAACGTAATAAAAAGATGAGTTTCGCTAGAAAAGAGACTCATTTTCCACATAAAAATTTAAATTTATAGAAAGATTTTAACACAAAAAATGAATGCAATCAGAATAATAAACATTTTAAGCAAAAAACCTGAAATGTCAACCAAAAATGTAGTAGGAGATTATTTTCACCAAAAATTAGAATAAACCTAGAACCGATTTTCCAATTTGCAGAAAATAATGTGTACGAAGTTACGCGTATTAAAATGTTGTGCTTTGTTTCTGAAATGAAACCCAAATTTTTTCTCCTCATCTATATATTTATCGCCTTCTTTCTGATTCTGATATATTTTACTGTCTTCTTTTGAAATCCACCCGAAAATTTGAAAAAGGTTTTACAATTACAAAATGGCGCTGGGTTTTCTGAAAATATTAGAAGTTCAAGGAACTTTGCTTGAAGAGATACGGCACTGGTTGGAGGAGGTGTCAAATGTCTGGGCAAGAGTTCAGAAGCACGAGTCGAAAAAAGGCACGAGCGGTCGGAAGCGAAAAAAAAGGATCCCCGCTGCTTTCTGACACTTGTCTTCCAACAAAAAAAATCTTTACAAATATCGCGATTTCCACCAAAAATACAACAATCACATGTTTCCGGGAGATTGTAAATAATTACGAAGCCTATCCGTTACAGTTTGCAGTTTGAATCGCTTTCATATCTTTATTAGAACCGGAGATAGTATAGTTGTACATTTTTGCAATTTTTAACAACACTTTTCATTATTTCTAAAATTTGTCAACTGCAATTTGTTCACAAAGGTTTTCCTCGTATTCATGAATTTTTGCAAATTTTTTCCATTACCCCTTGTATAAGAAATAATGCTCTAAAGTTGACTCTTCTTAAATGTGCCCAAAAATCCTTACTTTTTTTCTCATTTTTCAGTCTGCAAAGCACAAAAAATTTTTTACATTAACGTCTTCGGGCTCAATTACGTGGAACACTTGCAGCTTTCAAATTACTATTTACTTATTATTCTAGCATTTTTTGTGGCTGAGCTGTTAAGCTTCAAAGGCAGATGCCTATAATTTTTGCGCCGATAGTAGCTAAGGCGGTGGGCATTGTGGGGCAATGCTCTACCTTGAAAAATACAATTGACCAGATCAGAGCAAGTAAAATTTTTACATTCGCCCTACCTGTAACCATCGTTGCCCTACCTTAAATTCAACTCCAAACACGGCCCTGGTATCGCCTAATACATAAAAGAATCAACTATTTTATGAAAGAAGGAACTGCTAAACAGGATGAGTTTGTTCTTCGAGCCTGAGATTATTTCAGATTATTTTTTTGTTTACAAAAAGGTAAAGGTACATTTGTAAATGAACGTATACATCTATCTTCATTTTACAACAATTATTCAATTAGCGTTACAAATACTCAGTTCTATTCGGCACAAATGTATTTTGTTTAAAATTGAAATATTTTATTGAAAATTTGTTTTCTTGTTGGTTAGGAATTAAATCATTGAAATCACAGTGTAACTATTTCATTTATTTTAATTTATCGTTTTTAGTAGAATTTTTACTTTTCTATAATTTGCGAAAAAGCGCCAGTTTTTCCACCTGTTTTTAGTGTAAAAAGTGACCGATTTTAGGTCGATGACGTGGCGCATGCGCAGTGCCGACCTTTGCGGGCAACAGTGAAAAAAGTGGATGGATGGAGTGGAGAAAGTAAATGGACACAGTGACAAAAGTGAGGCACAGTGGAAAAAGTAAATAAAGTGCAAACTGCTTCGTGTTACTCCGGGTATGTTCGTGCTGCCTCGGGTGTGCTCGTGCATCGTGCGCAGCCAACTTCATGCTATTTTTCCACTCCGTCCCTAACCTAAAAAAACCGTCAGGTTCTCCGAAAATACTGTATTATTGTTGCGTCAATCGACAAAAAAACGCCTTCTTTTTACACAAAAAACAGGTAAACAAAAACTAGCACTTTTCAAACAAATTATAGAAAAAGTATCGTGTCCCACACATTGAAAAAGCGACCATTTAAAACTCGTTTTAAATCTCTCGCTTTTTCAACTTGTAGCACAATATACTATTTTGCAACACCCACCTATAAAGTTGACGTTTGCATGCATGTAGATGGTGCCTAAAGGACCTTATTTGAGCAGACTGTGCGCGAAACAATTTTCGCGCATGCGCAGTTTGAAGATGGCTTACTTTAGACACTGGTGAAAAAGCTGCGCATGCGCACATTCGAGATGAGGTACTTTAGACACTGGCAAAGGTAACTTTAAACACTGGTGTTGGTATCTTCTTGAAATCATTTTACATTCAACTTGAACAAATGTTTTAATGATTGAAGTTTTGTTTGTAGGGTTTCGTACCCCCCCCCCCCCCCGGGGGGGGGGGGCAAAAAAGCATAAACGCCAAAAATTTTTTTCAAACATTTTTTTCCAAAATTTTTTTTACAATTTTTTTTTAAATTTTTTTTCACCAAACTTTTTTTTCAAAATTTTTTTTCACGAATTTTTTTTTTCAAACATTTTTTTTCACAAAATTTTTTTGCACAAAATTTTTTTTTCAGAACATTTTTTTCAACAAATTTTTTTTCAAATTTTTTTTCAAAACGTAAAAAAAAATTTTTTTTTCCTTTACTCCACTCTATGCAATATAAAATTAGTATTGTAATGGCCGGATAAGAAACCAGGGTCCTCACAAATAAATTGTC
>CAKNXH010062636.1:0-26182 GCA_932178445.1 Andricus quercusramuli
GGCAACCCTGATATGGAATAAATAGCCTTCCTTCACTCAGAAAAGAGACTCTCTGGTTGAAATCTTTGAGTTTGGCTTCAAGAAGGGAAAATCCGGTGCCGGCTAGTCTGCCATTTTTTTGTGTCATTTCTCGACGTCATCGGCAGATCCAGAATCCAACCCCCGGACTTGTCTTCTCTTCTGGTTTTCTGGCTTCCGTCCCACCCACACATCCACCTTACCCCCCCCCCCCCCCCCCCTCCCCCTCCCATTCCAACTTTCATCCCTTTCATCCGAGACTCGACATCCGACATATCACCACGTCGAGAATCACACTGACAGTTCTTGATTAATACAATCCTTAATGCCATCGTCGTGCTTCACACGAGGGACAACATTTCTGCAACAAAAGAGCCCAGTGGAGGGGGAGGGGGGAGGTGCAATGTCAATGACAAGGGATCAGTCTAGTCTAGGACAATATTTTTTTTAGAAGGGATAAATAATAGTGAGTAGCAATATTAATATTAATGATAATTATTTAAATATTGTATTTATAATATATTTTAGGATTCAATGACAATTTGTGACATTTCGGCGACCCTCCCCCAAACCCCTGCAATTTTGAAATACAAAATATAAATAATAATAAAAATAAAAAATAAAAATAATGACTTACAACTATTCGATACAAGTATAAGAATACTTTTAATGAAAATGTTTAGACACTTTTTTCATTTGAGAACATTGATTAGGGGATGTTCATAAACTCTTTCACTCTTTTTCAAGGAATTCTTATTCTTTCCCCTGTTTTCAGGAAACTTCCATTTTTTCTCGTTTTTTCTTATAACTTATATTATAGCATAAGCTTATATTTTTGGTTTGGAATTCATCTCTTTTGGTTGAAAATTACACAGTTTGGTTGAAAATTACACAGTTTGGTTGAAAATTTAATTATTTTGTTAAAAAGTCATCTTTTTTGGTCAAAAATTCAACAACTTAGTTGAAATTTAAACTACTTTGTTAAACATTCATTTTTTTGGTAGAAGCTTCATCTCTCTTTGGTTCAAAATTTGACTATTATTTTCTTGAATACTCGTTTGACATATTTTTGATTGAAAATTTATCTTTTCTTGGTTTAAAATTCAACTATTTGACTTCTTGGTTAAAAAAATATTTCGGTTAAAAATTCTAGTCTTTGGATGAATGTTAAACTCTTTTCTTGAAAATTCATTTTTTTTAAAGATTCATCATTGTAATTGAAAATTCATATCTCTTTAGTTGAAAATTTAACTATTTTTTTTTTGAAAATTTGTTTTATGAGAATTTATTTTGTTAACTAACAATGTAAATACTCCATTTTTGGTTGAAAATTGATATTTTTTATTGAAAATTGATCTCTTCTAGTTGAAAATCCATGCATTTACTTAAACATTCTTCTTTTTTGGTCAAAAATTAATCTTCTTGTTTGAAAATTCAACTTTTTTTATTAAAAATGCAACTGTTGGGCCTAAATTTATCTGGTTTGGTTGAGGATTCAATTATTCGGTTAAAAATTATATTTTTGAAAATCGCTCAGCCCACTCACCGTAAAAACTCTAAGGAAATTTTGGTTGCAGATAATAGAATTTTGCGGTTATTTATGGAAAGTAACCATATATAACTGATTAAATTACCGTAAATTACAGGAAATCTTCATAAATTTCTGAAAATTCATGGAAATTAAAAAAGTGCGTATTTTGGGTAATTTAAGATAATTTACGATATTTACATGTAAAATTACCATAAATGACAGAAAATTTTCATGAATTTCCAGAAATGTTTCAAATTAAATTTGTGATAATTTATGTTAAGTTATTATATTTACCGGCAAAATTAACGTAAATTACCCAAAAATTTCCGGAAATGTATGGAATTTAAAAAAAATGAATTTTAGGTAATAATGGTATGTTACCATATTTAGTATTACCTGTAAAATTACCATAAATGACCTAAAATTACCGTAAATTATCAAAAATTCCCTGCAATTTTTTTAATGAATTTTTGATTTGGATTAAGTTAACATATATTTCATGCTACTTTATTCAAAATCTAATATGGGCTGAAATTATGACTGCATTTCGAGAAATTTCTGAAATCACCCATTTGTTATAAAAAATATCGTATGCACCAAGGGGGAGGGGCACTTTTTCTCCCCCAAGGTGCATAATATACTATTTCAACCAAAAATAAATTATTAACGAAGTAGTTCAACTTTTAACTAACTAGATGAATTTTTGAAGAAAAAAAAAAGATGACTAACAAAATTGTTGCACTTTCATCAACATAATTAAATTGTAAACCTAATAGTAGAATTTTAAACTAGAAAACATGCATTTTTAACAAAAAATGGAATAGTAACATTTTCAGTTTGAAAAATTGAGTCTCAAAGTAAAATTTTCAACTGAAGAGATAAATTTTCAACTAATATGAAGAATTTTTGAAAAAATAATTTTCTGCAAATAGTCCGAGATTCAACAAACAATTGATATTTCAACCAAAGAGATGACTTTTGAACCAATAAGATAAATTTTCTACCAAAAAAGACGAATATTCAACAAAATACCTGAATTTTTAATCAATTATAGTTGATTTTTCAACTAAAAAATATAATTTTTCCATCAAATATTTGAATCTGTAACTAAAAAAGATAAATTTCAACGTGAAATGGAATAGTATAATTTTCAGTTAAAAAAAATTGTCAATCAAAAATAAATCCTTAACAAAGTAGTTTAACTTTCAACTAATTAGTTGTATATAACAAAAAATATGAATCCTTACCAAAATAGTTGCATTTTCATAAAAATAATTAAATTGTAAAAATAGTATAATTTTTAACCAAACGAGATGAATTCCGAACAAAAAATATAATAGTAGGGAACGGTGGGGAGTTGTGGGCCGTGGGGAGTCGTGGGCCACCTCAATCTCCGCTATGTTGTGGATGGTAGGATTGCTTTAATCACTGCCAAAAGACACTTTTTGTGTGAGCTCACTTTGTGAACTAGACTCATAGTCTCAACACGCGTAGTTAGTATTTTGACATTGTTGATTAAAGAAATCAAAATAAAAGTTTTCGAAGTCCCGTTCTACAGCAGATTTCAAAGGCACGTTATTGCAAAATATTCCTTGAGCAATTGGCTTCAAATTCAATCAAACAAATTCGGTAAAAAATTCATTGTGTAGATGGCAATTCGGTCATTTCGTAAATGTCGGCTGTGGGGAGTTGTGGTCCACCATTATTGGGGAGTCGTTTTTAATGCGTATTTCAATTTTTTAAGTGAAACTTCTTTTCTCTTGTTCTGAAAAGTGAGTTTAGAGTGAAATTATAATGTCAATAGATATCATCGGTACCTTTACTTCATACATTAACGAGTTATCCTTTGAGCGTATTAAACGTGACAACATGAGGACCGGATATTACACTTGCATACATTGTGAATCAGAATATTTTTTTTTCATCTTTTAAAAATCATTAATTTTTATTTACTGCAACTTTAATAAACATAAACGACTGGAATATGCTATTTTCTTTTATTTTTTCTCATGGCCCACAACTCCCCACCAAAATCACAAATATCGATTTTTATAAGATTTGCGTCATCCTAAATATTTCTCGCGCATTAACGAATTTTATTAAGTGTGGTCTCCAGTTGATGTATTGAGAAGTTCACTACAAATACCAGTTCATACATTGACAATTTATCGATGTTCAGAGAAGTTATGTCTTGAAAACAAAGCGTGGCCCACAACTCCCCAATCTCCCCTATATTTTTTAACAAAAAATGGTTGGATTTTCTATCAGGTTCTATTTTGATTCAGTTCGCATTTGATCGGAAAAAAATCAATAAAAAAGGAGAAAAGTTGGAATTCTCCAACCTATCCCCAATCCTATTATCAACCGCAGTTTTCGTACATGACCCCCTCCCCCCCTCAAATTGGTAACGTAGTCTACGGACGGCCCCTTAGGTATTTTTCACTTTCAATCGATTTAAAATTCATGCCCATTCACAAAAATAATTCCTCCCTCTACAAAAATCCACACTTTCCTCCTACTTTCCAAGAATTCCCACAGCAACATTGTTACAAACCTAACAAGCCTATTTCATCAAAAGGGGAAGCAATTTCCGAAAAAAAAAGTTCTCATCTCGCTTCAAGATCAAGAGTACCTTCACTTTAAGAGTCTAGATGCTAAAGGATGATGTTGGTTGTGTTGGTTGGTTGGTGGGAGGGTGCGGGGTGAGGGGGTGGGGAGGGATAGAAGGTCTTGGTTGTCCGCGATGTGTTGACGTTTTGCTCCTGTTTCGAGGTCGCTCCTCCTTTTTTCCCCGGTGGCTACCTCGTCTTTTTATTACTCGTCGTAGAGAGGATGAGGATGTGGATGAGGCCCCAAGATGTGGTGGCCGCGGAGGGGGGGTCAGGGGGACTCATGAAAGGAGCCGACGCTACGTACGGTAGCCGGGGAGACTGTACCCAATTATTCCGGCGTGCTATACTAATGCCATGGACCCCCCTCGTCCCATAATGCGAGATAGCGCGTCTCTCTTGGTTGCCTTTGGGCCCCAACCGACCAACGGACCCAATCGACTCCCGCCGGATCCGATTTTTGACGTTTTTGGAAGCCGATCGGCCCTTTGACGAAAGCACGCCGATACCAATGATGTTCGAATGCCAAGAATTGAGAGAGATTTATAGGATTTTGGAAATCGGATAGAGATTTTTTAATGGCCCGTGTGTTAGGTCTGATTTTGGGAGGGAATTTTCTATAATGCGGTATCCAGCCCGGATTTTGTCACTTGATTTATCCGAAATAATAACATTTTTAAATAATTATTGCCTAGACTAGTAGATTCTGTCAATTACCTTTTCTGATAAGGGACCGTACTTAAATTACGTAACAACTCAAGGGGGGAGGGGGGTCGAGAGATTTTTTTACGATTTGTTACAATAGCCGGGGCGGGGGCCCTTCATTCATGTAATTTTTGGAAATTCGCAAATGAAACAAATAACATACAGTAATTGTACAGAAATTTATTATGAATTTAACTTTACGCGCCAAAGAAACCTGAAGAGTAAAAAACGAACCTAGCCATAAACAATTTTTTTTTTAAACCAGGGAATTTTATTGGTCAAGGAAAAGTCAAGGATTTAGAACAAAAATCTTGGAAAATTCAGGACATTTTTATAACTTTCAATAAATGTCTGAAAAGTCAACCAAAATCTTTTTTAGGTGAAAATTCAACAATTTTTTCGAAAATTTGTCTTTTTGGTTTAAAAATTCATCTGTTTTAGAAGAAATTTCATCTTCCTTGGATACAAATGCAACTGTTTAGTTGAAAATTCAACAATTTTGTTAAAAAGTCATTCTTCTTGGTTGAAAATTCAACTGTTTTGTTGAAAATTCGTCTTTTAGGGTTTGAAATTCAAGTATCTTTGTAGAAAATTTACTTCTTATTTAAAACGCATAATTTTATATTCAAAAGTCAAACTAAACACTTTTTTGGATGAAAATTCAACTATTTTTTTTATATTTGTCTTTTTAATTTAAAAATGCATCTATTTTAGTGGAAATTTCATCTTTCTTGGATAGAAATGTAACTATTTGGTTGAAAATTCAACAATTTGATTCAAAAGTCTTCCTTTTTATTATAAATTCAACTGCTTTGTTGAAAATTCGTCTTTTTTGGGTTGAAGATTCAAGTATCTTCGTAAGAAAATTACTTCTTGTTTGGAACTCATATTTGAATGTTGAAACGTCAAACTAATTTTTTTTCAATTTGTCTTCTTGATTTAAAATGTCATCTATTTCAGAAAAAATTTCATCCTTCTTGGATAAAAATGGAACTGTTTGGTTGAAAATTAAAAATTTCCTTCTTTACTTGAAGATTCAACTATTTTATTTGAACCACTTTGTTAAGAAATCATTTTTTTTGTTACAAATTCATAGTTTTAGTTGTAAATTAAACTGTGTGGGTGAAAGTTGAATCACTTTGTAGAAATTTGTTTAAATTAAGATTTAAATTAAGATTTTATTGAAGGTTCAAAATATGTTTGGTTGAAAATTTAACTATTTTGTTGAAAATTATTATTTTTATTGTCTGAAAATTTTTTTGACTTGAAGGTTCAACAATTTGGGTAAACTTTTTTTTCTTTCGTGACAGAAAAAACTTTATTTGTAGGTAAACTTTTTTTTTCTTTCGTGACAGAAACATCTTTTATTTGTTGAAAACTCGTATTTTTGGTTGTAAAAGTCATTTTTTCAAAATGAATTTTCATCTTTTTTGGCTGAAATATCAACTACTACATTTTTGTGGGTGATTCAAAGCCAACCTATTTGGATTATTACATTTTCGCAAATTGGGAAAGAAAATCCAAAAATTGTTAGGTATTTCTAAAATTGCTAATATTTAATGCATCCTTCTTACAAACATTTTTAAATAAAAAAATTTCTTTCAAGAAATTGAGGTAAAATTATTTAGACTCAATAAACATTTTTTCTTGAGAATTCATCTTTTTAGGTTGAAAATTTAATTATTTTGTTAAAATTTATGGTAGAAAAGTATATATTTTGTTAATAAAAAAATTCGAAAATTTTAAATTTGTTATCTGAAATATTGTGTTTTTCCGTTTATAAAAGATCCGATGTTAAAAATATTACGAAAATAAAATTCTGGTATTAGAATATTAGTGTTCAGGGAAAATAAAAAATTGGTCAAGGAAAAATCTGAGAATTTTGAAAATGAAGTTTTCACCCTGCAAAGCATGTATTATTTTAAATACAAAAAATTTCCATCAGTTTCAAGTCTGATATCTTATTATTTCTGGAAACCATAAGTTACGTAAAATAAAAGGGCGCGGGACGTTACGTAATTTAATTTTTAATTATTAATTATTAATTGTTAATTAACTTTATCGCAAATCATTCCTCATTTTCGCGAATTAATTGAAAACCCGAGAAAGTTCTAAAAAATTCACAGCCGGTTGGGTCTGAACCAACAACCTCCCCATTGCATGTGAGATGCACTACCAATTACTCCACCGCAGTACATCAGTGAAAATTTTAGAACTTGCATTTCTTGGATTTTAAGCCAATTTTTTACTTTCGCCTTTTTATTAGGTACTTATAATTTAAGAACAGTTTATTAATTTTCAAATTAAGTATTTTTTAGAAAATTTTGAACCCAAAGGGAGAGGATTTTTTGAAATCAGAAATGACAGAGCTTCTTGTTTTGTAATGGGTACCATACTCGTTCGGGAATATAGTTAGGGTCGTTGATGCTGATGCCTCTCAGGAGTTACGACTCCATTAAGAAACCCTCTGCTGATTTTTTCGGGTTCATTTCAGGTCGCATAAAACAAGCTATTTAAAATGCAAGGGCGTTGTCCCCCCCCCCCCCTAACCCCAACCCATCCCCCACATCACGAGTTTTAAAAGAGAGACCGACTTTCAAAAGTAGTTAAAAACTTAAAACGAAATTATGATTTAGATGACTTTCCTCATGTACTATATTTCTTATCATTATCTCATTTTTTTAAATATTGTTTCCTTTTTTTTACAAATTTCAGGGAAATTTAGAGGACTTCACGGAATTTGAAATATTTCAAGGGATTCCATGAAAAAAAAATCAAAAGATTTTAGGAGATTTCAATAGATTATAAAGATTATAAAGATTAAAAAGAAATATCAAAGTATTTTCAAGGATTCCATAATATTTTAAGTCATTTCAAGAAAATTAAGGGATTTCTAAGTAATTCACAGAATTAAAAAAATTTTAAGAGATTTCAAAGTTTGCAAGAAAAATTTCAAAGGATTTCAAGAATTTGTACAGGATTTCGAGGAATTTTTAAGAAATTTCATGGGATTTCTAATATTTCAAGGGATTACAAAAATTTCAAAGGAACTTCAGAGGATTCGTTGTCATTTTCAAGAAATCAAGATATCAAATATTCCAAGGAAATTTCAAAGTATTTCATGTAATTTTAAACAGTTTATAAAAATTTTAAAGAATTTTAGGAATTCAATGGTGTTTCAGAAAGTCCCTCGGGATTTTAATATTTCAAGGAATTAAAAAAATTCAAAAAGGAATTTCAGGATTCCATCATATTTTTAAGGAATTTCAAGATCTCAAAAATTCCAAAGAAATGTTGAAGAATTTTAAGAGATTTCAAGAGGAATTATTTCTTTGAATAAGGGATTTAAAGAGATTTCAAAGGATTTTTGAGAATAAGGGGATTTCATAAAAAATGTCAGAATATTTTAGAATTAAATATTAAATATTAAATATTATTATTATTATACATTATATTAAATTATATTAATATATATAAATATATATAAATTATATATTATATTATATTATTAATATTAAATATTAAATATTTTAGAATTTCAATGGATTAAAAAGATTATAAAGAAATATATAATTTTAGGGAATTTCAGGGAATTTAGAAATTCTTCACAGGATTTAAAAATTTGCGAAAGATTTCGAGGATTTCAAAGGAATTTTGAGGAATTTCAGAGGATTTTCAGAATTGCGATAGGATTTCAAGAATTTATCAGGAATTTCATGGAATTTTAGAAAGGCCCACGGAATTTCTAATATCCCAAGGATTTAAAAAGTTCCAAAGGAATTTCAGGATTACCTGAAATTTTAAAGAATTTCAAGACAATTCAGGGGATTTTAGAAGAATTAACGGGATTTCGAAAATTTACGGGATTGCAGAGACTCAAAAGTAGATTTTAACGATTTCATGAAATTTGAAGGAATTTCAGTATCTTAATATTTCCGAAGAAATTTCACAGAATTCAATGTAATTTTCAGCAATTTAAGCGGATTTCCATATACTTCAAGGATTTTAAGAGATTTCATAGGATTTTTAAGATTTGAAGAATTTCATTCAAAAAAATGTCAAAATATTTTAGAGAATTTCAATGGATTAAAAAAATTATGAAGAAATTTATCAAACGATTTTACATAGCTTCAAGGAATTTCAGGAATTTACACGAACTTTACAAGATTTCAAATATTACACTCAGAAAAAAACTGTTCTTAAACCAAATAAATTGTTTTGTTGGATATACATGAAAATTTGGTTAAATGAAATAAATTTTTTGTTGATTCAACAAAATATTTGATTGGCCTATAACCAATTTTTTTGGTTGAAGCAACCAAATACTCCACCTACCAAACGATTTTGTTAAAACCACCAAAAAATTGAGTTGGGTCAACCAAATATTTTGTTGCCCATATAATAACCCAATTTCATGGTTGAACCAACAAAAATCTTATTGATTCAACCAAATCGTTTTATGAGTGTATGAAGGATTTCATAAAATATTAAGCCATTTTGAGGAATTTCAGGGGATTTGTAAATACTTCACATGGATTTCAAAAATTTCACGAGATTTCAAAGATTACAAAGAGATTTTAAGGAACTTCAGAGGATTTCGAAAATTTGTCTAGGATTTTAAGGAACTTTTATGATGTTTCAGACAGGATTTCTTATATTTCAAGGGATTAAAAAAATTCCAAAGGAGTTTTAGGATTCCATGACATTTTAAGAAATTCCAAGAGATTTCAGAGGATTTTAAAAGAAATAATTACGGGATTTGAAATATTTACGGTATTTCAGAAATTCAAAAAAAGCTGAACAATTTCATAAAATTTTAAGGAACTTCATGATCTCAAAGATTCCAAAGAAATTTTTAAGAATTTCGTGTAATTTTGAACAATTTTATAGGACTTTCATATACTTCAAAAGATTTCATAGGATTTTTAAGACTTGAAAGGATCTCATATCATTCCGTTGAAATTTAAATGTTTAAGAAATTTTAAGGGTTTTCAGGGGATCAAAAAAATAATTCACGGGATTGCATGGAATTCGAAAGGTTTTATAATTTATGAAATTAGAAAACAATTCAAAACATTGCAAAAATTTCGATAAATTTTAAGGTTTTTTTATAAATGATTTCAACGAATTTTTTTGGCAATCTAAATCTGATAGAATAAAAATTATATTTACAAAATTGTACAGTAAATTCATTCACCAAAATTTATGAAAATTTTAAAATTAAAAATCGCGTGAAGCGTCCAAAAGTATATCGTTTAAAAAAACGCATTGTTTATTTTATCTCAGAAACCTATTTCGATTAAATAACATATGAAGAAAGAAAAACATGATATCAGAATTACCATTATTATGAAATGCTTAAGAATTTATAAGGAACTGATTAGGAATTTATCAACTATTTATTAAGAATCTTCGATAAAATCCAAAAATAGCAAGTTGCACAATTTGTACATTCTCTCAAGATTCTTCATCTTATTTACCGATTTCATCCTCATTCGCAAGATTTTGCTCATCGCCCGAATATTCCCAATAATCAACAATGAGAATGCAAAAAACAAGTGGGATACTAAAAATTAAAGTTATAACCAAAAAATAAAAAATTGTTGATTGGTATAAGATGCCAGGAGGAACAAATAACAGGTTTTCTCTTCCTAACCGTCGGATTGACCTTTCGCTTCCACAATGTCCAATAGAGATCTTATATTATGGCATTATCTTATACAATATATACTCTAAGATTTATAAATCATAATAATTCTGAAGACAAGGTACATATTTTTCAAGGATTTGGAGATTATTAATCAAAATTCATTCTTCTATTTTTCTATATAGAGTCCATAGTCTTCTTCGAGAAGACAACTCAGGATATCAATCATTCTCCGCCGTCGGTATCGAGTCGATTCACGAAGCGACGGCAAACATTTTTAACTTTTATTCAAACTTTCATTTATTTCTAGGATATTCTTACACCAACTTTTTATTAACAAAGAATAGAATTAATAAGTAAACTTTAATAAACAATAGTAATAATAGCTTAATTTGTTGTATTCTTTTAGACCAATCACTCTGAATCAGCGAAATTTCACTAATTTGTAGTAAAAGTCCTTACTGATTTTAATCAGTACTTCACTGATACAAATTTAGAGAGAAAAATTCGAAAATGCCACACAAATTTTTTAAGGTCCGTTTTGCTATTTCATTATTAATATTATTATTATAAAAATGAATGCCACATATGTATTTTATATCGTGAAGTCCACTGTGAATGAAAAACCGGAAAACAAACAAAAAAAAAAACGTTTTATGTCTAAATCTCAGCAAATATAAAAAAAACTCGTCGGTTGGCTTTTCTTGTCCGGATCTTGATGGACAATGTTGCAGTTTAGCGATTCTTGAGGGAAAAAAGTCGTCTTACAGTTTCTCGTTGCGACAACCTATCGCGTGTTTAATTTTTTTAAACGACGAATCCAGTCTTAATTTATCCAATCCTTTTTATGGCTAGACGTAATAATTTCTCTAACTTCCTACATCGATCTTGTCAAGAAAATTAAGAGTCGTTGCTATTTTTAAATCTTCTTTTTTTTACTAATTAAACAATTACAAACTGAACAATATTTATTAACATAAAAATAATTGATTACCTTCACTAATTTATAAACTGATTAATTTATTTTTAATTATAATTTATTTAGTGGTACGTAAATTTAAATAAATAAAAAAAAGCAAAAGGGATGGTCAGTGAACTTATTTTTATGGCTGGAACGAGAAGATACGACCTTTGGTCCAGACTACTGTGCGGCGTAACAACAGTCGAAAAACGCAAGGAGGAAAGAAGATTAAAAAAAAAAAAAAAATGAGGGAAGTACGGCCTAACCTTTGGCCGATTTGCTCGAGCGAGGCGCCAAGTGGTTAAGGTCTGTGATGGTCCGACACGAATGCGACACTAGCGCCACGCGACGGTCAAATCGTGAACTTTTTGAGAACCCGTTGCGCTTTGATGGTACATGATCCCACAGCCTCTTGATCCGCGAGATTTTTTTTCTTTTTTTTTTATCCCTTTCACTACTTGCTGCCTCTGGAAAACACATATGAAATCCTCCTGCGAGTTAAAACTAATTTAGTATTAAAAGACTTCTTATTTTTAAATATTTTGTTTTTCTAATCATTTATTTTTATTTTCTATAGATTTTTTTATCATACAAATGCATTTTTGTACGTGGATGTTTTCCTTTAAAGAGTTGCATATTTTAATCATTTTAGTTTTTATTACGAATATTTGGGAGAACAATTAAATAACAGTATTATTTTTGATTTTTGAAAAAAAGTGGAAACTTCGAATTTTTTCTCTGAATTCGGGAATTTCTGGGAATTTTCCAAGATTTTTCAGCAACGTTTTAGTGATATTTCCAGGATGTTTCCCGAAATTTTACTTTCCGAAAAAATCTTGTCCCACGACGATTCTCAGAATTTCTCAAGACGTTTCCAAGGAAAATTAATTCTTTGAGAGTTCTTGGAAGTTTGGGAATTTTATTCCCAGGAACTTTTCGAGAATCTTATGGGATCTCCTGCGAATTTTCCCGGGAAATTTCTTCCCTATTCCAAAGAAAATTCTACGAATTTCTCGTCAAGTTTCCAAACATGTATCCATAAACTTCTTACAAGTTACCCCCTGAGCCCGAAAGTTTCACAAAATTCCCGAATATTTTCCAAATTTTAAGAGAAAATTTGAAAAATAAAAATTCAAATTCCGGGTTTAGTATTTTATCAAGCAAAATCGGATAACAGAATCCGTATCTCCATTACAAGGAGAGCAGCTATCGTTTGGATCGGATCGGCTAAATCTCGGCTTATCTGTAATCTAACAAGTTCGCGATGGTTCGATGGACCAGACCGGAACGTAGGGAATAGGCAGCAGATGCCATTGGGAAGATTACGAGGGCACGCTGACACTTAACAGGACCCAATTAAAGGCATTACACGATTAATTATCTAATTAATTTATACCTATCCCAGCCTCATTGTGTGCCCCTTCAACCCCCCCCCCCCCCCTTCCCTGCCACCCACTACCACAACATATTTTCTGGTACCACTAGATTTCTTTTTCTCTCTCTTTTCAGACTTGAATCTGTCCCATCTTTTCTCTCTCTAACCCCCAGGGCTCCATTATTGTATATTGTCGGCACTTCAGATTTCGATTTCGATTTTAATCGCAACCGGTAAACACACGCGGGTCCCGGATCGTGACTTGGATTCGATGGCGCCTGTCGATATATCGATTGTTAAAGAGCGATCTTACATTTTCGCGAATCAAGTGATTCTGGGAATACATTCTTCGGGAAGGAATATTTGATATTTAGAATCCGTTTTCTTTGGGGAGAAATTCAGGAAAATATTAGGGAAAGTGTCTTTGACATCCGGGGAAATTTTGGTAATTTTTTAGAAATATATTTTTGCGAATCAAGTTATTCTCGGAATAAATTCTTTGGGAAGGATTACTTCATATTTAGAATCCGTTTTCCTTAAGAAGAAATTAGGAAGAACTTTCGGGAAATTCACTGTTACTTCCAGGAATATCTTAAAATTTTCTTAAGAACATATTTTCGCGAATAAAGTGATTCTGGGAATGAATTCATTCGGGAAGATTATTTTATATTTACAATCATTTTTTCTTGGAAAAAAATCAAGGAAAATATTTCAGAAAATTGTAGGAATAATAAAATTTTCCCGGTAAAATCAAAGTAGAGTTCGTGATATGTTTCAAAAGTATAGCGGAAAATTGTATGACGAGGATATTTCCAGGATTTTCATATAAATACAATTTTTCGTATACTCTGAAAAATTTTATAGAAAAATGTATTCACTCAAAAATTTTCGAAAGTTTTCCGAGGAATTAGGAAGTTTTTTGTGGAAATTTATTCCGAAGAAATTTTTCAGTTTCCCAGGAAATCTAATTCCCATAAATTTTAACCAGGAATTTTCCAGAACATTTTATTCCCAGTTTATTTAAAATTTGTTGAACAATTTTATTAGGACCAATTTTCTGGAAATTTGTTGGGTATTTCCGAGAAACTTTAATTTATCAAAATTTCTTAGAAGTTCCATGGGAAATTTTGTTGGGTAACATATTCCCAAGGAGTAAAATTAATTCTACCGAAATTTTCGACTGTTTTCACATACCAAGGTAGTTTTTCCTGGAAATTCATTCAGAAAAAGTTTTTTATTTTCCCAGGAAATGTATTTCCTACCATTTTTTGGGACTTTTTCAGAATAATTTATTCCCAGAAAGTATTTCAAAGTTTCCCGAGAAATTTTAATTACCATAAACTGTTCTAGGGTTTTACAGGAAATGTTATTTAGAAAATTGGATGAATTAAATCAGAAAATTTATAATCACAAGAAAACTATTTCCAGGATCGTTTCTATCCTGAAAAAGCCCACAAGACAATTTTATAATAGAACTCTGGTCTCCTAATCGATTTCAAGGAAAGAGAATACAAAACAGGACATGACAAGTGATTATTGGCTTTTATCGACAAACCATAGTAAAAATTATTATTATTGTTATTCCTGTTATTGTATCTCTCGATTTCACGAGAATATTTTTATTTTGCTTTTTGCGGAAGAATTTGTTAACGAGTGGAGAACAATTTTAATAGTTAAAAGTTAAGGTGAAGGCATTATTATTATCATTATTATCGGCAGGTTCCCTTTGACGCGTGGCTGGTGTCAGGTTTTATTGTCGACCAGCGCACCTTCCTAGTTTAACGAGCCAAGTCGTAATATTCGTCGTGAATATTCGAATCACTCGCAGAAATTTACGACGACTTTACCCATCCTGACCTAACTTTATACTTCTAGCTATTCTCTTTTCCAATATTCACTATTTTTATATTTCATTCTACAATTGGCTATAAAATCAGCTACATTGACCCACTGCAATATTGTTTACCGATCACTCTTTCCACTTATGACTGTCACAAATCTGATTTATTTCCCTTTGTTTTATTAGTAATGTTTCAACTTTTTATTTCATTCCCATTTACTTTGGCAGAAAAATTGCATTCTATCCTTGAAAATATTTATGTCCTTTTTAGAAGAGCTTGAAATATGAAAAAAGAAATTTTTAAATTATTATTTTATAGGGAAACTTATTCCCAGAAAGATTTTGAGAGTTGTCCGGGAAAGTTTATTCGCAGGAAGTATCCAAGTTTCCGGGATATTTTATTTTCGAGAAGTTTTTGAGAGTTTTCTAAGGAGATTTTGTTCTCAAAACGTTTCCGTGAATTTGAGAAAGTTTTTGGAACAATATTGAT
The DNA here is from genome assembly GCA_932178445.1 of Andricus quercusramuli. Lineage (NCBI taxonomy): Eukaryota > Metazoa > Arthropoda > Insecta > Hymenoptera > Cynipidae > Andricus > Andricus quercusramuli. The sequence goes on from CAKNXH010062636.1 coordinate 15,177, forward strand.
CAACAATTAGGATGACTTAGTCCGCGGAAGTTTTTAAGAGGTTCTTTAAGTTCTAGAAAATGCACGTAAGGTCTATCAACAATTTATTCCCAGAAAATTTTTGGGAGTTTCATATAAAGAGATTTGTTTCCAGAAAGTTTTCGGAAAGGTTTCCGAATAAAATCGATTGAAGAAGGATATTTTATTCCGTGGCAGTTTTTGGGAGAAATTAATAACCAGGAAGTTTTTGGGAGTTTCTGCACAAATTTCTTTACAGAAAGTTATCTGAAATTCCGCGGAAATTTTATTCAAAAATTTATATAAATTTATCCTGGTAGATTTCCAAAGAAATTTAGTTCCCAGAAAGTTTTTGAAAGTTTTCCAAAGAAATTTAGTTCCCAGAAAGTTTCCGTGAATTCTCGAAGTTCTACAGAAAACTTATTCCCAGAAAATTTTTAAGAGTTTACAGGAAATCTTACCCTCAACATTTTTTTGGGATTTTCCTAGGGAGATTGATAGTTCCCAGAATAAGTTTCTGCGAATTTTAGGAAAGATTTCCTGACGAAATTTTTTTTTACAATTAGGACCACTTATTCCGTGGAAATATTTGGAAGTTTCCCGGGAAAATTTATTCCCAGGAAGTTTTTGGGAGTTTTCCCAGGAAATTTAGTTCCCAGAAAGTTTCCGTGAATTTCATAAAATGATTCCGGATAACATTTCTCGGCAATTATTGGATAATTGATTCCGTGTAAGTTTTTGGGAGTTTTAACGTGAAATTTCTACAGATCCGTACATAAAATTTAACGTAATTACCTTTTTTTTATTGAAAAAAAAAAATTCTTTCCACTTTTAAGGATTTTAATTAAGTAAATACTTTTCTCATACTTTTCCCGGCATTTCCGTCCGTCTTATTTTCCTTCTCGTTAGCGGCTGTCGACATATCAGGGAATCCGCAATCTTTTACACGGGAAGTGGCTATACCAGCCCTGTACTCCCTTTTTACACATTTCCGTCCATCAATTTTAACCAGATTACGTGCAAAAATTTCAAATAGTTTGGATTTCTAACAAAGAATTTTTTAATTAATAAAATCAATGTTAATACTTGGGAGCATTTCAGAACATTGAATAGATTATTTTTAAATGATAATTCATGTATACTACAAATCATAAAGTTGATTAGAAAGACTTTAGAGCTGATGAATAATTCAATTTGTTTAATCTTCAATTATTAGAGTATTAAATTAAAAAGCTACTCCAAAACTGTTAAAAGAGAAACGTATCTCTGGCAAAATAATGAAAAGTGTAATCTTCTCACGCAAAGATGACTGGGTGTGCGTGATATGTTTCACTCGTCTGGAATTTCAATATTTGAAATAGGAAGTTCCTTTTATGGAAAGTACACAGCAGACTGCTAGTCGATCCACGCAAGTGAATAATTTAGTGTGCCATAAAACCAAGGAAATTTCAGCAAAAAAAAAAAAAAGTTAATGGAATTCATTTACAACTTAGTAGCAATTTAATTTACTAGCAAGAAAATTATAGTCGTGTTCTGAAAAAAGAAATTAATGTAATCTTAATCTAATAATAAAACGAGAAAAAAATAAGCACAAGATACAAATTTATTCATTTTCAGGTTTATTGTGAACTGGAAATATAGAAGTTCAATTTTACCCCAAAATCAAGTTCAAAATTATACTATTACGAAATTGAAAATTGAAAGAAATTGAACTACTAATCATATTGGATAATTTTGAACCAAATATCTCTTACCGAAAAAAAGCTGTTCCCTTAAAAATGATTATTTTTATTAATACAGTCGTAACCTCGCAAAAAAACCACGACTTCAGTTTTAATCTAAAAAAATGTAAAATTGCAGACGTGAGAAAATGAGTGGAGCGGATAGTTATTAAATTTTGGCCAGGGGGGTCGAGTATCTGTGGCCGCGCCACTGATCCACATGGTTGCAATTACAGTCGCTTATGTGGCGGAGCCTTGGCTGCTTGGCTTCTGGGTGTGCGTGCATGCAATGGCAGAGGCAACTAACCCTAGAGCGGGACGAAATGCCACCTGGCAGCTTTTTGCCGAGGCGCACGATACGATATTGTTTTTGCGAGCGCGCGAGGCTGCCCCCACTTCCGGTGTGAGGGGAGGCCGGCCCAATCGGCGCCCCGGGCCACGCCCCCCACCCACGCGCACCTGCGACACGCCCACCAATGAGAGATAGGTAACCACCGCGCCTCGAATCACTTCTCGACGCACGCTCGCTACCGACTCACCTCAAGCCTCACCTTTTCCACATTCGGCTCTCCTTCCTTTTATTTAACTCCACCGACTTCTCGACTTTTCTCTCTTCTCTATCTGTCCTCCCCCCTCCCCCCTCCTCCAACCCCTGGAGCCAGTGGCGTCGCCCGAAATAAACCCAATAAAAATGTGAATTTTTCATTCGCTACCTTTTATATATTTTTTAGAAGTTCCACTAGGCCGGTTTAGGTCTGCAAATGAATTTTCTTATTTTAAAATTTAAAATTTTTAATTTAAAGCTTAGCAGTTCTTAAACCCGTAAAAATTATTTATTTATTGAGGAATAAGTTCTAAATTTAATGAAAAAAAATTTTTGGAAGTTATTATCGGGCTTGAGTACAAAAATTTATCATTTCATTTATACAATTAATGATCTTGAATGGCCGTTAAACATTTTTTTCCTGCAATAATATGAACAGAATTAGTTCTAAAATGTAAAGAGAATATTTTCAGTAATTAATCCATTAAAAATACTTATATAGGGTGACAGAGTAAATACAAATACAAAATTTATATTTTGTTAGTGTGTTTCTCGTCAGAAATTAAAATTTTTATTCATAAAATCGCAAGATTTCCAAGAAGATTAATAATTTTTGAACAATTTTAGGTGACGCTAGGGGTTTACATTAAAATTGGTATTTTCAAACAAAATTCATTATAATTTAAACTAGATTTTGAATCTTTCAAGAATTTTCGATTATGTTAGTGTTTTTCGTCGGTGATTGGTATTTTTAGTAACAAAAACTTATATTTCGAAGAAGATTCACAACTTTTAAACAATTTTAGGTTATGTTAACATTCTGCATCGGAAATCCGTAATTTTAAACAAAAAATATTAAGATTGAAAGAAGATTTACAATCTTAAACAATTTTTTGTTATATGTTAGTGTTTTTTGTCTAAAATTGCTATTATTAATACTGAAATCATTAGATTTCAAATAATATTTACAATAGTTGATCAATAATAGGTTATATTAATAATTCTTGCAGGAAAAAATGGTAGTTTTTATCAAAAATACGACGCGGTTTGACGGTCCTTGGCTTTTTTATTATTTTAGACAAGGGCTTTTTAAATTTTTTAAACTTTAAATTCTGAGGTATTTTAATAATTTTTTCAGGATCTTAAAAGAACGAATCATTCAATCGAAGTGACTGATTTTCAGTAAATGGAAATGTATACTGTTTGTAAAATACTAAATTATTTCTAGATTAATATTCCCAATTAAATTCCTACATTTTGAGAAACAATTTAAATTAACAATAAATTACTTAAGGATTAGATTAAAATCCAAATTACTGATTTAATTAGTGTCCCTTGCACACCTTTTAATTTTGTATTGTACAATATACACTCTCAAATTCGGACTAATAGCTCATAAGTTTAATAATCATTTTTCAACCAAAAAATCGAAAAATTATATTTTCATAAAAAAATAATAATTTTCAGCCAAAAAAATACAAATCTTTAACAAAATACATCAATTTTCAAATAAAAAAGATCAATTCTCCACTAAAAATGGGGTAGTTGAATTTTAAGTTGAAAAAAAAAGTAATTTTCAACAACAACAAAACAAATTTTCAACTAAATAGGTACGTTTTCAATCAAAGTGATGAAGTATAAACTGAAATGACGAATTTTGAACAAAGTTGTTGAATCCTCAAAAGTTTTTACCGCAAGCAATTCTAATTTTTTAGCAAAAAAGATGAATATCCTACCGAAATGTATTTTCAAGCCCGAAAAAGGCGAATCTTCCACAGCTGAAATGAATTTTTAACCATCAAAGATTTTTCAGTCAAGAATTAAAAAAAAGATTTCGACCAAATTGTTGAATTTTCAAGCCAAAAAGACGAATTTTCTACAAAACAGTCAAATTTTCAACCCATATTTGAATTTTAAACAAAAATTTTCATTCACAATAAAACAGAAGAGTGGTTTTTCTAACCATAAAGATTTTTCAGTCATTTTTTTTTTTAACTAAACAGTTGTATTTTCAACCAAACAATATGAATTTTTTCTATCGCAAGAAATGAATTTTCGAACCAAAAAGGACAATATTGAACAAAAGAGTTGAAATTTTAAGTCAAAAGGATGAATTTTCAACAAAAAAGTTACTTTTAAAGCAAATAGTTGAACTTTCTACCAAAATAGTTGAATTTTCAACAAGACATATGAATTTTTAACCAAATGGTTGAGTTTTCATAACGAAAATATTAATTTTCAACAAAAAAGTTCATTTTCAACGAATTAGATGAATTTTCTTCCATTTTCAAACCAAAAAGTCAAACTTCCAACAAAAGAGTTAAATTTCCAACCAACAAAAGTTATAATTTTCAAATAGTTGAATTTTCTACCAAAATATTTTAATTTTCCACTCAAGAAAAAAACGAATTTGAAACAAAATAGTTAAATTTTCAACCAGAAAAGGAAAATTTCAAACAAAATTGCTGAACTCTTCACAGAAATTTGTTTTCCAAAAAAGATGAATTTTCAATCCAAAAACAACACTTTTCAACAAAAAAGTTGAATTTTCAACAAAAATAGATGAATTCTCAAGGAAAAATATAATATTTGATATTATTTCAACAACAACAAAATTTTAATTTGAATTCAAACACATTTAAATTCAACCAAAAAATCGTCAACCAAATCAGATTAATTATTTACCAACATAGTAGAATTTTCAAAACAAAAGCAAATGATATTTTTTTATCAGAAGAGATCAATTTTGAAACGGAAAAGCTGAATTTTGGATCATGAAAGAAAAAAAAATCCACTGAATTGTTCAATTTTCAAGCCTGAAAACACACAAATTTTCTAGAAAACAATTGCATTTTCAAACAAAAAATATGAATTATCAACAAAAAGGTTATTTTTCTATCATCGAATTGTTGGACTTTCTACCAAAATAGTTGTAAGAAAAATACATGACTTTAACTATAAAATAATTGAATTCTCAACAAAAAAATGTAATAGTTATTATTTCAACCATAAAATATTTTTATTTAAAATTAAACACAGTTGAATTCAACCAAAAACGACGAATTTTCAACAAAATAGGTGAATCCTTAATCAAATCAGATTAACTTTCAACCAAAACAGTTGAATTTTCAACGACAAAAAACTGACATGTTTTACCGAAAGACGTAAATTTTGAAACGCAAAAGGCGAATTTTGAACCAAGAAAGAAAAAAGATTGCGAATTTTCAAGAAAAAAACTTCTTTTCAACCAAAATGTTGAAATTTCTACAAAATTTAATTGAATTTTTAACAAAATAAATGTATGTCAAGAATATAAAATGTAACAGTTGATATTATTGCAACCAAAAAAGACTAATTTAAAAAAAAACAGCTGAATGCCAAGCCAAAAAAGATTATAATTTTCTATACCCCCCGTGCAGAAATTTCGCCGTGGCCCCGACCGGGCCCAGACTCGTTCATATCGGGCCCTGATGTGGAAATCGAGTCAGGGCCAGACTCATCATGAAACACGTAGCCACCTCGGAGCCATGTCTAGGGGCCCGATCAAACGCCCGATCTGTCCCCGGTCTGGCCCCTATTATTTACCCGAGTCTAGCCATATTATTTACTTTTCTAGTAGAAATCAAAATCCTTCAAAACAATTATAACAGAATATTAAATGAAAAGCCAAATTGATAGGATTGAGTTTTATTTTAACTACATGTTAAAAATAATTAAAAATGGTTATTTGGACCTCTGCTTCCGATTACCGTCCCAGTCTTTTGCATTCCAGAAGACGTTGCTCATGTGGGACAGCACATCCTCTTCGGTTGCATTGAATTTGTCAAAATTATATTTCTTCATTTCAATCCACAAATATTATCCCTTACCCCGTCACTGGAGCGATAACATGCATAACTTTAAACGTAGAATCCAAAATATAACCTCAAAATTGCAACTACTTGTTTTACAAAAAAACGCTTCCGAGCGAAAAAATATCAAATAATAATTTTTTTGACTAAAATGAGGAAATCGAGTGTTTAGGTTAGAACTTGGATCCAGTACAATACAATTAAATATATCACAAAATGAAATAATTCCATAAAAAATGTAATACCATAAAAGACTTACCTTCGTTGCTTTCGTTTTCATCGCGTAAATACGGAATTTTGCTGATGGCACGATGTTTGTGAACACGCGGTGTGCTCCTTAATTTTGGCATTTATTATTAATGTGTTAATAATATATTATACGGTCGAACACTCCCAGAACATTTGCAACACAACACCACGAAGGAAAACAAAAATTAAGGTCATGTTCGTGATTATATTACATCTAGCGCATATGGCTTAAGATGTCGCTGCGAAGAGGCTATATGACGTCACAGTACATACCCCGGTCTGGTACGAGTCAGGGCCACAGAATTCTTCCTATCAGGACCAGATAGTACACATCGGATCAGGCCCTAGTCGGTAATCGGTAATATATATGGCGATTTCTGCACGGGCCATAACTGACACAAACCTCTCTTGAAAGGATATATAAAACCTGAAGTAACTTCAAAGTTACTCTCGACGTTACTGCAAAAATCGTAACTATAAGTTACTTCGCAAGTTACTTTTAAAAATAGTAACGAAGTAACCCTAAAAGTTACAAATAACGTTACTTTTCAGTAACTTAGTTACTTGTAACAAGTTACTACCTAATTCTGATTCAAATTTAGAGTGGAAAGAGTAAAAATAAAAGCGCGGAAGTATTTCTGTCTTTACAACAAAGTGAAGAATTACGAGGTGTGAAAAAGGTAATTATAGTCTAATTATGAGGTTAGTTTGTCAAAGCGATTAGCTGCCTTATAATTTATAGTTCGTCTCTCATAGAGATAATATTTCAAGGTGTACACCACCTACATGCTAGCAATAATAAAAAGCTAGCTAGCTGCTTTCAAAGTGATCGTGACTCGCGAGATCTCGTTCTGCTTTTAAGATTGCAATCGCTTTTTTAACCAATCCTAATAAACATCAGGTCATGTTTACAAGTTTTTATACTCCACTGAATCTAACCCTATAAAATGCAGTGTCTTATTTCACGAATCATGTCAAACGACACTGGAAAGAAGGAGATAAGTAAATAAAGTTCGCTGCACTCCCGTGGGCGAGTGTTTACACTTTTTTTCCCTGTCTACCAGTCAAGCAAAAAGTGGGAAATATCTTTTTACGAACTGTCTCATTATTTTTGTTTTTTCTGCTCTTTAAAAAAATTGTAAGTATGATTCGGAACATTGTTGGGTAAGTTACTTTTTTTGAGTAACTAGCTACAGTTACGTTACTTATAACTGCACTCAGAAAACGATTTAGTTGAATCAACAATATTTTTGTTGGTTCAACCGTAGAATTTGGTTATTATATGGACAACAAAATATTTGGTTGACCCAACTCAATTTTTCGATGGTTTCAACAAAATCTTTTGGTAGTTGGAGTATTTGGTTGATTCAACCAAAAAAATTGGTTAGGTCAATCAAATATTTTATTGAATCGGCAAAAATTTGTTTAATTTAACCAAATTTTCATGTATATCCAACAAAACAGTTTGTTTGGTTCAAGAAAAGTTTTTTTCTGAGTGTGTAACTACAGTTACAGTTACTAGATAAGGTAACTTCAAGTTACCTAAGAAATTAATTTTTCCACTTCCTTAATTTTATTATTGAAAAATCAAAATAACCAAGATGATAACTCAAGAAAAGTAATATAGGCATGTCACTCGGAATATCCTGCAATATCGGATTTTTAACTGGTTTTGTTTTTGCCTAAAATGTTTCTAATTTCGGACAAAACACTTTTTGAATTAACCAACTTAAAACTACTCAAATTACCAATATTTGAAGTGAAAATATTGCATTTTTAACAAAATAGATTACTCTTAACAGAAGAGTTGAATTTCCAACACTTGAAAAACAAAAGTTGAATCTTCACGCTAAAAGGATGAATTTTCAACAAGAAATTGTTTTTCAACCAAATAATTGGACTTTCTACTAAAATAGATAATTTTTTAACAAAATACATGAATTAACCAATCGGTTGAATTTTTACACCAAAAGTATTAATTTTCAACAAAAAAGTTAAATAATTTTCAACCAAATAGTCGAATTTTTGACCTTCTTCAAAACAAAAATACAAATTTTTAACAAAAGAGTTAAATTTCCTGGAAAAAGTTAATTTTCAACCAAAGTTGAATTTTCTATACCAAAAGAAAAACACGAATTTGAAACAAAATAGTTAAATTTTCAGCGAAAGAGAAGAATTTTCAACTGAAATTATGAATTTATAATAACATTTTTTTTTAAACGACTAATTGAACTTTCTACCCTAAAATAGTTGAGTTTTTAATCAAAATACATGGCTTTTTAATCCAAATAGATGAATTCTCACCGAAAAATATAACAGTTGATATTATTTTAATCAAGAAAGATTTTAATTTGAAATCAATCACAGTTGAATTCAACTAAAAAATATGAATTTTCAAGAAAATAGCTGAATCTTCAACAAAAGAGGTTAATTTTCTGCCTATATATAACACACATATAAATCTCTCTTAATAAGAGATATAAAAAAAGTAACTTCAAAGTAACTAAAATTAAGCACTGAAAAAATCGTAACTAAGTTACGTCACAAGTTACTTTTAAAAACAGTAACGAAGTTACCCTAAGAGTCAGAAATAACGTAACTTTTCAGTCATTTAATTAATAATTCGGATACGATGACTGACAAATCAGTCAATTCATCAGTCATTTTAAATTATCCAATCTTTTGAGTTTTCATCTGACAAAGGTCAATTTTCGACAAAAAATGGAATAGTTAAACGTTCAATAAACATAATTAACTTTCAAGACAAAAAGACTAATTTTCAACAAAAAAGTTAAATTTTTAACTCAAATTATGATTTTTTAACAAACAAAAAATGGATTTTTAATTTAAAAAAAAGAAGTTAATTGAAAACAAAATGAATTTGAACAAACTAGTTTAATTTTCAACCAAACCGAATATTTTTCAACTAAAATGATAAATTATTAACAAAATAGAATGAATTTGGAGCTAAGCGGTCGTGCATAAATTACCCCCCCGCCCCCCTATATAAACTTCTTTTTAAAAATAAATTTTCAACCAAAGAGATAAATTTTCAGGTAAAATTAAGAATCTTCAATCCAAAACATAAATTTGTAACAAAGTAGTTTAATCAAGCAGTGAAATTTTCAATAAAAAAGATCAATTTTTAAACATAAATATAGATAATAGTTGATATTTCAACTAAAAAAGATTTTTATTTTAAATCAGAAACAGCAGTTCATTTTAACTAAAAAAAAATTTAATTTGAAATAAAAACAGTTGAATTTAGCCAAAAAGATGGATTTCCAGCGAAAAAAAAACTTATTTTCTACCAAAAATGACAAGCTTTCAACAAAAGTACGTAGAATTGCAAACAAATGTAAATTGAACTTGAAAGTAAATATTTATGGTTGAAGATTCATAATTTAAGTTGAAAATTTATTTTATTTTGGTTAAAAATGAACTTCTTGACTGAAAATTTCACTATTTTGTTGAAAATTCAACTCTTCGGTTGAAAATGAACTTTTTGGTTGAAAATTTATATTTGAAAATTCAACTAATTGGTTGAAAGTTGCACTACTTTCTGGAAAGTTAATTTTTTTGGTTAAAGATTCATAGTTTTAGTTGAAAATTCGTTTTTTTTTTGTTGTTAACATTTTTTAGTTGAAAATTTACCTGTTTTGTTAAAAGATCAACTGATTACTTAAAAGTTCAACTACTTTTTTGGAAGTTAATTGTTTCGGTTGAACATTCATAATTTCAGTTGAAAATTCAAATTGAGTGGTTAAAAAAAACTTTCTTCTTGAAAATGTATATTCTGTTCTATCGATATAGAGTATTTTCTGGTGGAAATTATTTTTTTTAACTGAAAATATAAGTATTCCATTTTTGTTTCAAACCTGATATTTTTTCTTGAATATTGATCTTTTTTAGATAAAAATTCCACTATTTCATCGATATAATTCTTATTATAATATTTCTTGATTAAAAATTAATTTTTTCAACTGAAAATTTATCTATTACATTTTTGATTGGTTACTTATCTTTTTCAGTTTAAAATTGAACTTACCCGTGCAGAAATCGCCATATATATTACCGATTACCGACTAGGGCCTGATCCGATGTGTACTATCTGGTCCCGATAGGAAGAATTCTGTGGCCCTGACTCGTACCAGACCGGGCTATGTACTGTGACGTCATATAGCCTCTTCGCAGCGCCATTTTAACCCATATGCGCTAGATGTAATGTAACCACGATCATAAACTTAATTTTTGTTTTCCTTCGTGGTGTTGTGTTGCAAATGTGCTGGGAGTGTTCGTCCCGTATAATATATTCCTAACACATTAATAATAAATGCCAAAATTAAGGAGCACACCGCGAGTTCGCAAACCTAAACATTCGATTTCCTCATTTTAGTCAAAAAAATTATTATTCAATATTTCTTCGCTCGGTAGCGCTTTTTTGTAAAACAAGTAGTTGCAATTTTGAGGTTATATTTTGAATTTCTACGTTTGAAGTTATGCATGTTATCGCTCCAGTGGCGGCATAAGGGGTAATATTTGTGGATTAAAATGTGGAAATGTAATTTTGAGATCAGATTGTACTCTAATAATGCAAAACAGTTTCAGATGTTGATGTTGATGCAGATGATGAGGAAGAAATTA
>CAKNXH010062636.1:26582-46927 GCA_932178445.1 Andricus quercusramuli
TTCCAGAAAATTTACTTTTTGTTTAAGATTTGTATTTTTCTGTAGAGAAGTCTATTGAAATCCTTTTCGATGAAAATGCAACTCTTTTTTTTTAAATTTGTCTTTTTGATTTAAAAATTCACCTGTTTTAGTAGAATTTTCATTTTTTTCGGACAATGCATTTGTTTGGTTGAAATTTAACAATATTGTTAGAAAGTCATACTTTTTGGTTAAAAATTCAACTATTTCTTTTAAGTTTTTTTTAGTGCATCTATTTTGAAAGAAATATTTCATCTTTCTTGAATAAAAATGCAACTGTTCTGTTGAAAATTCATCTCTTTTTTGAAAATTTGTTTTCTCATTTCAAAATTCACCTGCTTTAGCAGAAATTATATCTTTTTGGATAAAAATGCAACTGTTTGGTTTGAAATTCAACAATTTTGTTGAGAAGTCATACTTTTTACTTAAAAGTTCTGCTGTTTCGTTGAAAATGTAACTATTTTGTAGAAAATTTACTTTGTGGTTAAATTTACTATTTTGGTGTTTAAAAGAAAACTGAAATCTTTTCTGGATGAAAATTCAACTATTAAAAAAAATCTTTTTTTTTATTAATAATTCATCTGCTTTAAGAGAAATTTCATCTTTCTTGGAGAAAAATACAACTGTTTGGTTGAAAATAAAACTATTTTGTTAAAGTCATACTTTTGGTTGAAAATTCTGTTGTTTTGTTAAAAATTCAAATATTTCCTAGAAAATTGACTTTTTGTTAAAAATTTTTATTCTTCTGTAGAAAAGTCTATTGAAATCCTTTCGAATGAAAATTCAATTCTTTTTTTGAAAATTTGTCTTCTTGATTGAAATATTCACCTGTTTTAGTAGAATTTTCATTTTTCTTGGACAAAAACGCAACTGTTTGGTTGAAAATTCAACACTTTCTTAAAAATTTCTCTTTCTGATTTCAAAATTCACCTGCTTTAGCAGAAATTACATCTTTCTTGGATAAAAATGCAACTGTTAGTTTTAAAATTCTAAAATTTTGTTAAAAAGTCATACATTTTGGTTAAAAATATTGTGCTGTTTTGTTGAAAATGTAACTGTTTTGTAGCACATTTTCTTTTTGTTTAAAATCCATATTTTTGTGTTAAAAAATGAACTGAAAGCTTTTCTGGATGAAAATTCAACTTTTTTTTTTTGTTCTAATCAAAAAATCATCTGTTTTAAGAGAAATTTCATCTTTCTGGTATAAAAATGCAACTGTTTGTTTGGAAATAAAACTATTCCGTTAAAAATTCATCCCTTTTGGTTGCAAAATTCGTGTTTTTGGATGGAAAATTCAATCTTGTTCGTAGAAACCTATTTTTTGGTGAAAAAATTAATATTTTGATCTTGAAAAGTCAACTGGAATCATTTCTGGATGAAAATTCAACTATTTTGTTAAAATTTGTTTTCTTTTTAATCCTAAAATTCTAATCTTAAAAATCCGCTTTGGTAGAAATTTCTTTTTTTTAATGAAAATACAACTTTTTGGTTAAAAATTATTCTTCTTTGCTTGAGTATTCAACTATTTTATTTGAAAGATTTGGTTGAATCACTTTTTTGAGAAATCATTTTTTTTGAAGAGTTATATTTCTAGTTGAAAATTCATCTCTTAGGTTAAAAATTTAATTATTTTGTTGAAAATTCAAGTATTTTGTTGACAATTTTTATGGCAGAAAAGACATTTTTCTGTTTAAAATAAATTATTAAATTTCAAAATTTTAAATTTGTATCTGAAATACTGTTTTATTCCGTTTATAAAAGATTCTATGTTGAAAGTATTTCAAGATTAAAATTCTGGTATTTGAATATTAATGATCAAGAAAAATGAAAAATTAGATTAGGAAAAATAAGGGAATTTTGTAAATGAAGTTCTCGGGCCCCCTGTCTAATTCTAATAGCAATAACTAGTAAAACATTCACGGAAACTAATAATTAAGTAAAGAGGGGGGGGGGGGGAGAAACATTTTGTTACAGTTTGTTACAGGACGGGGGACGGGAGAGGGAATGTTACGTAATTTAAGTACGGCCCCTATTCGAAAGCAGAGGTCCAAATAACCATTTTTCATTATTTTTGAGGTGTATTCAAAATAAAGCTCAATTCTATTAATTTGGCGTTTCATTTAATATTTTGTTATAATTATATTGAAGGATTTTAATTCCTGATAAAAAAGTAAATAATGTGGCTAGACTCGGGTAATTAATAGGGGCCAGACCGGGGACAGATCGGGCGTTTGATCGGGCCCCTAGACATGGCTCCAAGGTGGCCACGTGTTTCATGATGAGTCTGGCCCTGACTCGATTTCCCCATCAGGGCCCGATATGAACGAGTCTGGGCCCGGTCGGGGCCACGGCGAAATTTCCGCACGGGTATGCGTTTGGAACTTCATTTATTTTGTTAAAAATTCCACTTTATTGGTAGGAAATAAATTTTTTTCGCTCAAAATTGACCTTTTTGGTTGAAGATTCACAATTTCACTTAAAAATTCATGTCTTTGATTTTAAATTAAAATTTAAAAAAAAACTTTTTTATGTTGAACATTATTTTGTTAATTTAAAATGTAGCTATTCCATTTTTGGTTGAATATCAATTTTTTTTACTTGCAAATTCAACTATTTTGTTGAAGATTTATTTTTTTTACGTCGAAAATTTGTCTTTTTTAGTAGGATCATGTAATTTCTTGAAAATTCATCTTTTTTGGAAGAAAATTAATCTTATTTGCGACAAATGACTTTTAAAATTCAACTATACTTGGTTGAAAGTCAAACTGCGTTTATAAAAATTTATTCTTTTTTTAATCAATTCTTTTTTAAGTTTAAAATTCAACTCTTTTTGGTAGAAAACACATTTTTTTCTGTTAAAAATTCATCATTTGTGTTGAAAGTTCATCTCTTCTGTTGAAAATTTAACTATTTTGTTGAGAATTCATTTTTTGTTTTGAAACTTATTTTTCTATTGAATATTCAACTATTCCATTTTTGGTTGAAAATTGACATTTTTTAGATGAAAATTTAACAGATCGGATAATTAAAATCGACAGACTTTATCAGTGTGTAATGATGAATAACAATAATAATATTGACAGATTTAAAAAGTAACTTTTGACTGATTCGTCAGTGGTAGAATCCGCATTATTTGGAAAGATTTTTAAAGTAAATTCAATAAGGTATTCCCAAATATTTTAAATAATTTCATTTAATTGTATTTGAAAAAAAATATCCACAAAAACAAAGTATTTTACAATTCTTGAAATAACTACTACCCACAAAATTATTCACGATTTTTTTAAATTTATTAAATTATTAGTCCTGGACTTGTCAACTTGAATTTTTGTCCCTGTAATCGTGAAAATTTGCAATTCCTCCAATTGGAATAAATCTTTTTTGATCGAAGGACGGAACTTTCACCTCAGGTGATTTTTTGGTGGCTTTAGTCGGTAATTCTCGACGAGGTCGCAACTCGCACGGCTTTGACATTTCTCGAGGTCTCCGAAGAGTCTCAAGAAAAGACGGCCATTGGCGCGGCTGTTGTGCGCGACCCGTAAATGGCAGCAGGTGGGATACGAGTTTCCAAATTTGGTGGTGACGTCCGCTCTTTTTTGTTCCGGTTTTCGCAAAAATGGTCGTGGCTCCTCCCTCAGCGTCTACAAGTCGAAGGGCGGCGAGTTAAGTTCAAGGCGCAAACTTTGCTTAACTAATACGGCGAGCGTCGCTCCACTGAGCGCTCAGCGCTCTTCGCAGAAGCGCTAACTATCTCCCGACGGTGAAAATTCCACGGAAAAATTCCTAGCAATTTTTTTTTTTTCTTTCATCGGTCTGAATCCAGCTGGAAATTCTACTAGCATACCAGTACTCTGGCCTAATACTGGCCAACAATACTAGACCAGTGCTGGCGCGGTACGAAGCTACTATAGTGTAAAACTGTAAACAGTAAGGGGCCATCTGTGAATTATGTAACACATGTTTTGCCAATTTTACCCCCCCCCCCATCATGTAGTAAAAAATAATAAAATTAAAATAATCATACACTTAAAAAACGTTGAAGAATATTTTTGATCCCACCGCTGTCACCAAATTTTCCTGTGACACGCCGTTTTATATTTCAGCGCGAATCTGAGTTGAATTATTTCCCTCACATCTTTTAAATTCTATAAAATATTTGGAAATACCTTGAAATATTTTTTTAAAAAAATTTTAATCTTTGATTTCACTTGATTTTCTATTTGCAACAACATTTTAGAAGATCGGAACCCTTTACAAAAAGGTTTTGGATTTTTTTGCTTTCTGTTGAATCTGTCGTGAATTCTACAGAAAAGTATGATCACCAAATAATCTTTGGGTGTATTTAGTAAATAGTGCAAAACCTAATAAATTAAAAATTGTTGAGATGATTTTTTGGGTAGTAGTACTATCAAAAAATGTGAAAGAAAATTTGTGTATGAATATTTTTTAAAATCTTTAAAATATTTGGAAATACCTTTGATTACTTGAAAATCAATTTTACTCACTGATACAATCAGTATTTTTAAATTATCCAATATGTTGAATTTTCATCTAAAAAAGGTCAATTTTCAACAAAAAAATGGAATAGTTAAATATTCAATAAAAAAAGATTAACAAAGCAGTTCAGCTTTCAACCGAGTATGTGCGAATTTTCAACCAAGAATATGAATTTTCAACGAAGAAGATTAATTTTCCACCAAAAAGTGATCATCAATTTTAAATTAAAAAAAAAAAGATCAATTAACAATTTTTTTTAACAAAAAAGTTAAATTTTCAACCTAACGGATGAATTTTTAATAACGCAGTTCAACTTTCAACCAAGTAGTTGAATTGTTAAAATAATGCCTCTTCCGCCAAGAATATTAATTTTCTACCAAAAAGGATGAATTTTTAACCAAATTTTAAACTAAAATATTGATTTCCAACTTAAATGATGAATAATTAACAAAACTAATGATTTTTTCATCAAAACAGTTGAACTGTCACGCTACCCTACTTAAATTAAAAAAAATGCATTTTCCTTCCAAAGGAATAATTTTCTACTAAAAAAGAGACGACTTTCCAACGTAAAAAACATAAAATCAATTGAAATAAATAAAATTCTTAATTAGCAAAATTGATGTTCAACCATAAGAAGCCAAAGCAAATTTAAAAAAATTAAATTTTAAATCAAAGACATGGATTGTTACGTAAAATAATGAATTTTCAACCAAAAAGATGAATTTTCAGCAAAAAATTATTTTCTACCAATGAAGATGAACTTTTAACAAAATACATAAAGTTTTAAACAAATACATATAGGTAAATTTACAACTGGAAAAGATCAATTTTCAACCAAAAATGGAATAGATAAATTTTCAGTTGAAAAAATTAATTTTTCACAAAAAAAAAAGAATTTTATACAAAGTATTTAAATGATCAAAAACAAAAAAAAAATTTAACTAAATTTATAAATTACCAACAAAAAAACACTACATTTTTAAAGAAGTAGTTTAATTTTCAAACAAGCAGTTTAATTTTCAACCAAAAAAGATGTAGGAATTTAATTAGGAATACTAATTTATAAATAATTTTACTATTTTATTATAGCACAAAAATCAGACACTTTGATTACCTGATTTAGTTAGCAATACTGACTGATTCATCTATAAAAACGACTATTTTGTTAGTCGAAATTATTGAATTTCCAAATCATGCTTAATTAATTTAATCAGTCAAATTGTATAAGTGTGATATAAATTTATAGAGTTTACTTTATTGAAATATTATAATATTCCGTACACTTTTTTAAAGCTTTTGCAAATTCCTTGTAATCTTTTTAATTACAATAAAAATTTTCAAATTATTCAAAATTTTTGGATATTTAGTGAAATTCCTTGGAATATTTTAAAAAATCCTAAAATCTTTAAACTTCTCTAAAATGTTTCAAATTCTTTCAAAATATTGACAAATAATTTTTTTTTTTTAATTATACATTGAAATATTCAAAAATCTCTTTAAATCTTTAAAATCGCTTAATTCTTATCAATAAATTCTTCGAAATTTCATTAAAACATTTTGAATTTAGAAAATAATTAAATAATCTTCAAATACAGTTATTTGGTTTTTTAATTTTCCTAAAAAAATTGTATTAAAGACTTCAAACATAAAAAAATTTAATTTCGAAATTGAAATCAGTACAGTTGTAAATAATTCTTTATATGAAAAAAGTAAGATAAAATTCAATTGCAAAAAAATGGTTAAAACAAATATTTTATGTCAGTTTTAAGATTTTTCATCGAAGAAAAATGTTTTTTACTTGATATGTCACCAGTATACTATTTTGATTCTTAAACTCATAGAAAAGCAATTTTTTCCAGAGATCTGATTTTGGCCACAATTTCATTCAGATTTTTGAAAATTAATATGCCTCCTTTAATTATTTTCCAAAAGCAATTTTAAAATCATTAAATTCTGTAGATAAAGGAAGAGTATATCGAAAGTTGATGTATTCGACTATTTTTAGTTAAACAAACGTTTCATATTTTGTCATTTTCCCCTTTCATCACCTTTCCTGACAACTACCAGCTGATGAAAATTCTTGAGAGCTTTTTTATAATTTAGATTAGTGAATGTTTTGTTTCCTCGTTCTCATGTGGCAAGAACTGCTGTCTGGTTTGAAGACCTGTTTCGTAACAACTGATAATTTTAATATTTTGTCTCAAATAAACGAAATGTAGTTCATCAACCTCTATAATAAGTCTCTCGATAAGAGCTTACTCCACAGATGAATAATTAAACAGTTAATTAGGGTCGAAATTATATAATTTAAAAAAAAGTAACAATTAAAGATATCTTCTTTTACAGGAGAAACAAGAAAAGTGATCAAAAATTGAATTGTTAGTTTAAAAAAATGATAATGTTCTTTTCAGATGAATTAGTCCTGAATAGAACCCTGAAAACAATTTGCTTTCTAGCCATTGATAGTTGAAGCGATACAGGAAGGATTTGAATCAAAAATATTATTTGGTTTCGAGAAAATGGAGGAAGAATTCTTTTCGTTTGAAGCGCATGTTTTTCAACTTTAAACGCAGATAAAAAATACAATTTTGAATTTTACGAAAAAGGGAGAAATTAAATTTAAGCTATTGAGTAGGTGAATCGATACAAAAAAGCTTCGGTTAAAAAATATTATCAGGATTCAAGAAAATTAATTTTTTTCGCCTAATGTTTTTTTCAGCTTTGGACACGATGATAAAAGAAAATAATTTTATCAGGATAACCCTTGATTTAAAAAATGTGCATATCACTTTTGGCCACCACAGAGGGGTTGAAAGTTTTTAAAGTGTGAAAAATTAAAAACTTTTTCAAAGTTTGAAAAATTGAAAATGATTTCTATAGGTTCAAAAATAATTGCAAATTTATTTCGAGTACAGTTTTCGATATAAAATGATAATATGAAATTATAAATGAAACAGTAATTTTTTATAACGTTAGAATTTTTTGAAATATCAACAAAAATTACATTTTTTGTATTTGGTTAATGGGATTCTTATTCACTACTTTTTCTCAAAGTATTTTTCATAAAATTAGTTCTATTTGAACGGGAGAAAACACCCCTATTTTTTGAACGTGAACAATTTTTTTAACTTATAGTAATATAGTTCATTGCAATTTTTGAAGTGATGTTTAAAAAATTCGGACTTGATCAAAAATGATTTTATATTATTATTTCTTACGGAAAACTGTACACATAAAAAATTGGCAATAACTTTTGTTTCACAGGAAACATTGTATTTAAAGTGAAAAAATCAGAATAATGAAAGTTACGTTATTTACGTTACGTTACGGAAGGAGGGTCCGAAAATCGTCTTAAAAAGAGTTACGTAATATATGGACGACCCCTTATCTACCTCTCTAGGATAAATTCAAGAATTTTGAAATTGAGCACGGAATAGAACCAAAATGTCGGTAAGTGCCGGTAAGTGTCGGTAAGGTGACCTGTAACAAAAATTTTTTTTAATTCGCTGAAACTGAGTTTTGCAATCGAGAATCGAGAATCGACGTGTATCGTGTTGACGACGATGCGCGTGCGATCTCATTTATCATTGACGCTCCCGCGAGAAAAAGAGTGAGAGAGAGAGAGAGACTCCGTAAAGGCCGAACGAAAGAGAACTTCATTGAGTTCCCGGGCAAAAAAGGCTTTGAAAGTGCAACACACTGCACACGGTTTCCCCTTCGTCCCGTCCCACCACTTTTCCGCTCGACAACCATAAGTACGATCGTTCATTAACTCTCATAAAAACCAGGCATTATCAACGTTTGCTTGCAAGCTGACACCTCTTTTTTGTCCGAGACAGTTTTTCCTTTCGTATCGCGTTTCGACGTTAAGGCGCGAATCGACAATATATACAAACATTGCAAACGTTTATCTCACAGATCAACCCAAAAGGATGACCTAAAAGGCCTAAAAGACCTGAAAGGGTTCCTTTGGAAAAAATTTCAATAGAACAACATGAAGGCACAAAAATCTGGGGGTTTAGAAAATTTGCAGCTTAAATAAAAGCTCGAATAAAAACTGGTATCTTTTAGAATTTGAACCCAAATATGAACCTGTGGATACCCAGGAGGGTTCCTTTGGATAACAGTTGAATAGAACAACAAGAAGGCACAACAATCTGGGGGTTGAGAAAATTTGCAGCTGAAATAAAAGTTAATATCTTTTAGAACTTGAATTCCAATAGAAACCTGTGCACACCCAAAAGGGTTCCTTTGGAGAAGAGTGGAATAGAACATGAAAGGGCAAAAAACTGAGGGTTCACAAAAGTTGCAGCTTAAATAAAAGTTGATACCTTTTGGAACTTGAAATCCAATAGAAACCTGCGGAGACCTAAACGGGTTCCTTTGGAGAAGAGTGGAATAGAACATGAAGGGGCAAAAAACTTAGGGTTCACAAAAGTTGCAGCTGAAATAAAATTTGGTTCCTTCCAGAATTTGAACTCCACTAGAAACCTCTGGAAACCTAAAAGGGTTCCTTTGGAGAAGAGTTGAATAGAACAACATGAAGGCACAACAAACTGGGAGTTCACAAACGTTGCAGTTGAAATAAAATTTGGTACCCTCCAGAATTTGAACTCCACTAGAAACCTCTGGAGACCTAAAAGGATTCCTTTGGAGAAGAGTGGAATAGAACATGAAGGAGCGAAAAACTGAGGGCTCACAAAAGTTGCAGCTTAAATAAAAGTTGGTACCTTTCAGAATTTGAACTCCAATAGAAACCTGTGCATACCCAAAAGGGTTCCTTTGGAGAACAGTTGAACAGAACATGAAGGCGCAAAAAACTGGGGGTTTAAAAAAGTAGCATTTAAAATAAAAGCTGGTACCTTTTAGAACTTGAACTCCAATAGAAACCTATGTGAAGATCTAAAAGGGTTCCTTTGGAGAACAGTAGAAAAGAACAACATAAAGCGCATTGACACACTTTTTAAAAAGTTTTGAACTTCAATGTTGAAAGTATATATTCGTATAGGAAGTTCAATTGCGCATCTTTTTTCTTCGGATAAAAAAGTTGTATCTTTTGCTTCTTACACAATAAATCCGAAAACCCCGTTTTTTAGCACACCAAATTTGTTGTCTTTTTTTTTTTACTTTAACTCGTCGTAATTCAGCCAATTGTTGGAATTTTTAAATAAAATTTACAGGAAATATTCTTTATGACGTTCTACGACTGGTGGAGTAAATAACATAATAAATTATTGTTCAATAAAAATTTTTTGCTTAAGACATTACAAAAATCATGAATCTACGGAAATAATTATTCAAAATAAATCTACTGTGCCAAAGAGTACTTTTTTTTAAATCGCTCGATAGTTACATTTTCATCAGATTTTGATGTATTTCTTTAAATGACTATACTATAAGGTTTACAGTCATAAATATTTTTGTTAAATAACAAACAAATATATTCTTTATTTAACTTTTCAATTGTGCCACTGTTTTGAAGATTTTAAAATTCAATAAAACAGGCACATAATCAGTATAAAAATTACACAAAAATAATTAACAATCTATTGGAGTAAGAAAAAAATTGTTTATGATAATATAAACAAATTTAAACAACTTTTTCAAAGAAATCCACAGTTTGACCAAATTCTGAATTAGTAGGCTAAATTTTGATCGCAGAATAAACAGAAAATGTCTTTTAAATAACTTCTTGTCATATTTTTCAAATGAATAATAACTGTTGATTATTTGAACAATTTCATTAAACAAATGCACATTTCGATCTTTTTTCTATGAACAGTCTTATTTTTGTTATAGAATCAACTAAAAATGTCATAGCAATGATTTCTTAATGTTATATTTTCAAACTGGATATCAAATATTAATTATTTGAACAATCATTATAAAGAAATACTTATTTTTACCTTTTTTCAATGAAAAGGCTCAAATTTTTTCACAGAATAGCTAGGAATCGAGCATTGACTCGATGCTATCATGATTTTTAAAATGACAAAAACTGTTAATTATTGAAACAATTTTTATAAATAAATACTAATTTTTCACCTAGGTTCCTTGAAAAGGTTTATTACTTGTTCGAGACGAAGTATTATTTATTAGTCAGAATTTAATAAGCTTAATTAATTTTCACGTTAACGCGTCAAGTTGAAAAATGTGTAACTTTCGTTTAAACAAAAATGTTTATATGTTATTTACACGACCAGTCGTAGAAGTGCATAAAGAATATTTCCTGTAAATTTCAAAAAAAATTGTAAGAACTCGCTAAATTATGACGAGTTGAACTCAAAAAACACGCCAAATTTGGTGTTCTAAAAAACGTGATTAATCAGTCAAATTCAGCCAGTGAAAATCTAGGAATCAGTCAAAATAGTCACTGCAATTCCAGTCACTATTAATAATTTTTTTCATAAAAATACTAACAGTCACTGAACAAAATTGTTGAAAGTTTTCAATGTTTTGCGAATGTAAAAATAGTGAAAAACTACTGGTATTGCAGTTTGAATTTTGCTGATTATTTAGTGGATTCCACTGTTTTTTCAATAGAAAAAATTCCTGAACTCTCAGTAATCACCATTGAAATTTCCGAGACTTTTCCTACTACAAAATCAAGTAAAATTTCACTGGTAGTAAGTAAAAGTAAAAATTAATAGAAATTTCAGTCACTTTTTGCTGAAATTCCTAAAAATAATCGACTGAAACTTTCAGTAACCGTAACTGGGAGTTTCGTCAATTTTTATACAACTCGAATCAAATTTTGAATCAGTGAAATTTAAAAAACAGCGAATGAAATTCCAGTTGTTTACTCATTTCTCAGTACGAAAAATTACTAAAGTTTCAGTAACAGCTGAAAATTCTACTGATCTTCTAATTGGAGAGTCAGTGAAGAAGACAGGAATTTTATTCATCAATTATTATAATAATCACTATGAAAGACTCTAGCAGAACACAAGCCGTATTTTGTAATTGGAAAATTGAGAGATTTGAATGCCTGAAACCCTGAATCTATTTCAAGACTTGATTACTTTTTTTGCGCTAAATGCAGTTTTTATCAAATTCACGATAAAAAGAACGATCTCTCTCTTGTATGCTAACAAATTTTTCCTTTTTTCCTGCGTTTCCATCAGCAGCGAAACAGAGAAGAATTGTTTGCTTCGCTTGGCTGCTTGGTTCTTTAACATTTAGAAAACGGAACTTCCATATTAGCTGATAAGAACGATGCACATGGTCTGCAGGCAAGAAAAATCCGAAGGTCTGTTCACACTCAGAAAAAATTTTTTGAACCAAAAAAACTGTTTTCTTGGATATACATGAAAATTTGGTTGAATCAACCAAAAAATTGCTTGGTTCAACAAATTATTCCATATAATAACCATGTTCTATGGCTAAACCAAAAACAATTTCGTTGAAAATAATTTGGGCCGATTCTTTAAAAACTTGTCCATATTGAAGATCCAAAAAAAGGGTAAAAATTAAGGTTTAAAATGTTTTTCGGTCATGTTATGACAACAGAACCTTCCTTTTTTAAAAACCAATTTTAAAATTGTTTAAACTTCAAGGGTTTCAAGAGAAAATTATTCAATCTTCAACGCTTCAACATTAATTTGTTTTTAATTTAAAATAAGAATTAATTAAAAAACAATGTTAACACTGATTAGAATTAAAACTGTTCAATTTTCACGGCTAATTAAACAACAATTGTTCAATCTGTGAAAAAAATAGTTTTTCTATGATTTTAAGAATCAAAATAAAATTAATGATGATGTAATTTCAAATAAAAAATATTATTCATGATGACAAATTTTTTAAACATATGAAAAACATTTATTCTAACAATGTTTTTTGCAATTTAATTTTTTCTTACTATCGTTTCTTATAAATTTTTGAAAAATGGATGAATTTCAATAAATACGTATTTTTTTCTTAAAAAATTCTCTACAATTCTACTGTATTCAATTTTGAAAGTAAATTTTTCTATGGCTGTAATCTTTAAAACCATTTTTAAAAAGAAACAATTTTTTGAAGAAATATCTATATTTTTTAAATTAATTACCTGTTTTTAAAATTGTAAACAGTAGACTTGCAGGAAATATTTTTTCCGAAAAAAGAAGCCATGTTTTCTTAAAACCAAACATTTTAAAGAAAATTCGTGAAAGGCGACGGAAAAATAATTCAACCACAAAAACTATTCTTAAAATAATTATTTTTTGTAAGTTTTAAACTTTTTTCATAAAAAAGAATGTTTTTTTCTGTCATAAAACGCCACTGAGAATATCATTTCAGTTCTTAAAATCATATAAAAATGTTGTTTATTCCCGAGACCTGATTTACTACCGGATAAAAAAATCAAATTTTATCGCTACCAAATTTAAATTGTTTAAATTGCATGCATTCAATCTTTAGCGTTTGAAAATAAAAAAAATAAATAAAAAAGGTACATTTTTCAATTGACAATAATTGCACATTGTACAAAATGTAAATAATTTTAAAAAAATTGACAGGAGATTTAAAATTGATAATTGTACATTTAAACAGATTTATAATTGTACGTTTTCAACTTTCATCTTAAGTAAAAAGGAATAACATATGTAAAAATGTACAGTAGAACGAAGCGAAAATTTTTTGTAAATTATCATATACAAATATTTAATTTCTTTCATTAGGTAATTATTACAATTTACTGACGTAATTTAATGAATAATTTATTGTTTTTGACATGATAAATATTATTTTAATTATTTATTATATTATATATAATATAAAAAATATATAAAATAATAAATGGGTGTAATTATTACATTAAAGATGATAAAAAAAGAAAAATCATTTCGTTGCTTGATTGAATGATATATTTTTCTTATTCGTAACTATTTTTTTATTCATGGAAAGGTTTCTAGGAGGTAATAATTACACCTATAATTATCCTCTGAAAGCTAGGTAGCAATAAAAAAAGTCGCATACAAGATAAATTGTCATTAAAATTGAATAAATTACATGAATAATCATTTTTTACTATTTAAGACTACTTTTTGTACATATTTTAGTTTAATATAGTACAAAAAATATTTATAAATCATTTTGCATTCAATCTACAATCAATAAAATAAAATATTTATTAATATTTCAATTTACTATATATCGTAAATTTTATGAAATAAAAAATTATACATTGCACATTGTTTAAAAACATATATTACACTGTATATTGTATACCGCACATTGTGCAGCCAACCGAAAAAAATGTTTTCCCGCCTAAAAATCAACCCTAAAAAAACGGTCCTAACCTAAAAAAAAAATCACAAAATCTTACCTTGCTCTGGACATAATCAAGCGCCAACATGCAGTCGGAATATCCGCTTTCGGTTTTGATGGTGGTACCACCTTGGCCGGGGGCGGTGGAGCAAAATCCGGAACCGACAACTCCAACCGGGCCTCCAAGCCCGGCGGCGGCTGCCGCGGCGACGCTCTCCCGGTACCAGGGGTACATATCGTTACCCGGGTTTGGCGAAATTTTTCTCAAATTCCTCTCCCACTCCGAAAACTATCCAACTTCCTCCAAACTCTAAAATCACTCCCGCACTAAAATCACAATTTTTCTTCTAAGCCCCAATTCAAGTTTCTGATTCTCAACAAAACAAATCACTAATCCTCTATCGATCTTGAGACAAAAATCGAAAAAACGGGACCTCATGGTCCACAAAATCCTCCAGGGATTTCATTTTATTCCTAAAAATCACGAAGTCCGTTTGTTTTTGTCCTTGACTTTCAGCTCTGGCTCCTTTATTTGAATTACTCAAATATTTACCTCTATTTCAGGTTTGTTTATTTTTTCTATCCCGGAAATACTTCTCGGTTGAATAGGAAATTTCCAGGTATTGATTTATTTTGGGAAATTCATTAGAATTCCACAGTGTATATTTTTCCCAGAATTGCACGGTATGGTGGATTAAAAACAGACCTTTGTTTTGATTTAAAACACCCGGATTTATCTAATTAATATTTATTCTCCAAACCTTGAATTTGTCCTAGCACTTGACTAAATAATAAAAAAAATCCTTATTTAAAGCACCTTTATTGCACATCCAAAGTAAACATCATTGCACAAAACTTAAAAAACACTCTCTCCTCTCGATCTCCCTCCCAGGTTCGTGGGTTCAAGGCTAACAGGCGAAAAAAACTTGCACTTTTCCCCCACCACACAGATTTTCCTTCTTCGATTAATTAATAATTAATCCTTCGATTAAATTATAATCCTTCCATTAATCCTTTTACAGCTTTCCCATAACATTCTTCCAAAAAAGGTCCAATAAAAACGTCCAAAAATCAGGAACTTAAGACACTTATTTCACAAATATAGTATTCAATTTAACACTGCATTAAATACCGTTGTTTTTAAATATAATTATGTTTATCGTTTTTGGTGAAGCATAGACGCGTGGTGAACCGGTGGGGGACAAAAAAGCTGTACCCAGAATTGTGAACCGTGGACCGCGAACGCGGTTTCTACACTGACGCGGGAGTCGCGATTCGAACGGTCATTCGGGTAGACTCGGGTGGTTCGGGTAACTTCGGCTCTCGCGCTGACGGCGCGTCGGTACTTGCTCGTGAGCCAATGGGTGGGGGTGGACGGCTCGTATCGTTCCTCCGCCGTCAGGCGGGGGTGTAACTGAGGTGGGGGGGAATAGGGAAAAAGATCAAGGGTGGGGGGAAGCGTACGATTTTTCTATACAATTCGCTAACTCGCTGCTTTGATAGCGATTAAACGCCATTTAGGGCATTGGCATATACCTATACCTGATGACGACCCAATCGCGATGACCCCTTCATTAAGGGGCGATTATCCGCACGGGTAGTGACTTCGTGGAATTTGATCTAAACATGACTGTTCTGTTTTTGTTTTGAAAATACACCTGCCTTGTTCTTCAGGGTTTTAGTGATTCTTATCTAAGTTTCTTTCATTCAAATTATTATTTTTTATAGAATCTAATTTTGTTGATTAGATAAACTTGTATCATTTTAGACATTTCAATTTAAAATTGTACACTCAAAAATAGATATTGCAGAACGGGTCTCAAATTTGGAATTGTAAATGTGCATTATAAAATCTAAATTGAAGATTAATAAGACTTTTTTATGGGAGTTTGGTCGTGCCTTGGTCCGCACGACCAAACTCGCCCATCACTAAAATTGTAATTCTCTCAAATGACTACTAGTCTCTCTAGAATCGGATTTTTTTTAAATTCAAAGTAAAGGATGAACTAATAAACAAATAGGAAATGTAGAAAGAACCTTATGAGACAAAGGTTGCCTGAAAGAGATTCATCGACCAGTTATGATTATTTCTGACACCCCCGGGTGTCATACACCCCGGGGTGACTTTTTAGCCCCGGAATTTTTTTCCCTCTCCCTGGCGCTAACTTCCCCCTCCCTGCAACTCTTTGAGAAATTACGACGGAATCCGAGGGACCGTTTTCAGGGGCGGCTTTTTGCCGCTCGCTCCTCGAAGCGCGACCTTCCTCAAGACAGCGTCTTCTGTTTTTACGTCGCTCTTCGAGAGGTCACGGGATTTCAACGATCCGGCCGGTCGCTTATGGCTCACACGGCGGACAAATGCCGGATTTTATTTTTTATAAATAAATTAACTCTGTTTTTTTTTAATTATCTGGGGTATAAGAATAAAGTCTGTATATACGTAATTAAATGCATGCGCGCAAAGCGCGCGTTCGCGGTCCTCAGTCGTTATTAACTAAAATTAAAATTATAAACATTTTGAAAATGTATTATTAAATAACTTTTTAAATATTCAATGTTTAAAAAATGTTTGAAAAAATGATTAACAATAATTTCAAACTGAAAGCGGTTTGGATTTAAAAAAGAATATTGTACGATCTTGAATTGAAAACGTTCCAAATCAAGCAATTTTTGATTAGGCAAAATTTTAAAAAGGCAATATTTCGAATGGAATTTAAAGGAATTTTACTTGTTTCATTTCTAAATAAAAGCGCTTAAAAATTAATAATTTAAAAATGGAAAATTTATAAACAGAATCTCCTTAAATTGAACAAATTCGGACTAAAATTCTGAACATTGGTCAATTTCAAAACGACCAAAATTGTATAATCTCAGATTAGAATTTTGAAAATTGGATCATTTAAAATTCAAAAGGAACTGAAATTGTATTATTTCTAATTGAAAGCGTTCAAAATTGGATAATTTACAATCGAAAAATATATTGAATGGTGGAAAGTCAAAGATTCTGAAATTGTTATTATATAAAAAAATTATAATTTAACATTAAAATTGATGAGTTTTTTTCTTTTTCTAAGTTTAAAAAAATCATGGTCATTTTCATCAATTGTAAACCTTTACAATAGTATTATAAAAAAAAGTTTAAAACAAGTAATTTTAAATGGCCGTAACATTACAAATGAAAAAATTGCTACTATATGGAACGTTGAATATTAAACTAATCCGAACATCATTTAAAACAGAAAATTTTTTTGATTGTTGTGATATTAAAACTTCTTTATACTTAAAATCCTTGAAAATGTTAATTATTTTAAATGTATTTGAATAAACTTAATTCAAAATTAAAAAAAAATTATTAAATGACTAAAATATCAATTATCGATTGTTATATTTTTACCTATTTTGAGTTTAAACATAATTTTTAATCTCTAATTTTCAAAATTTCGAATCGTTTAATTGTTAACACTTTATTCGGAATTATTATATATTCTTGAAGTCTTCGAATAAAATATTATTCAATTTGAATAATGACACAATTTCTTAAATCTTCAACTCAAAATCGGACAATTTCAAGATATTGCTCTCAAAATTTGTTTCGTTACAATTTATAATTTATTAATGAGATATTAAATTGTAATTAAAAATTAAAAGAAATAGATCACTACAATTCCAAAATGGTTGAAATTGCACAATTTCAAGCCTTTAATTTTGAAATTATATATTTTTTTAATTGAGCTTGAAATTATCAACGTTTTGGAACATTTGAAAAAAAAAAGTCAATAATTTTCAATGACTGGTTATAAAATCTTTTAATTTTTGAGGCTTGAATTTGACAAACTATCTGCTTAATTGTTTATTATTTTGAATTCATTCTGGGGGCATTCAATTCAACATTTTTTAAGAAGAAATTCTTTAAAATGAAAATGATTGATACATTATCAAGTCTTTCAATTTGATATTCTACAATTTTTAAGAATTTATAAAACCATAAAGGACAAAATTTCAACAAAATATAAGAATTTTCAATCAGATAGTTAAATTTTTCATAAAACAGAATCATTTCCAATGCAAATGATGAATCATTAACCGAAAGAATGAATTTTTAAACAAGCAGTTTAACTTTCGACTAAGTTGTTAAATTGAAAAAAAGATAATAATAATAATTTTTCACCGAAAATATTAATTTTATGGCGAAAAGAGGAATTTTCAACCAAACAGTTAAATATGTGACGAAAAAAGATCAATTTTCAACAAAAAATTGAATAGTTAAATTTTCACTTTGAAAAATTAATTTAAAACCACAAAAAACACCAATGCTTAGCTTAGTTAAACTTTCAACAAAGTAGACAATTTTTCAATAAAAAAGATGAATTCTCAATAAGAAAAAAGGTTTTAGTTGATATTTCAACCAACAAATTTCAGTTTTAAATAAAAAACAGTTGGATGTAACCAAAAAGAAGAATTTTTAACAAAAATGATTTTAAACAAATAGTGGAATTTTTAAATAATATAAATTTTTAATAAAAAATGGAAAAGTTAAATTTTCACGTATAAAAATTAATTTAAACCTAATAAAAGAACGAATTTTCAACAAAATATTCATTAAAATTTTTATCCACTGGAATGAGTTTCCAACTGAAATGAATGTTTAACCATAAAAATGAATTTTTAACAAAGTCCAAAATTCAACCAAGCAGTTAAATTTCCAATAAAAAAAGATGAATTCTAAAAAAATTTATATAATCCTTTCAATTTGTTAATCAGACATGCATGATTAATTTTAGTGGTGACTGGAAAATCCCGAAAAATAAAATTGCCGAATTGGAAAATTCCTGAATAATAAAATTCCCGATTTGGAAAATTCCCAAATTATAAAAATCCCAGAAAATAAAATTCCCGGATTGAAAAAATCCCGATTAATAAAATTTCCGACAGAAATTTGCCGAATTATAAAATATCCCAACCAGAAAATACCCGAATTATAAAACTTCCGAATTTAAACAATTAAATAATGTTCTTTTATAAATATTATTTATTCATAAAAAATATGATAATAAAATATTTTTCTTGAAAAAAAAAAATGTTTTTAATGCTTAAACTTTCTAAAATTACTGTTTTAATTCAAAATAACAATAATTGGAAAAATATATTTCTGGATGACAATTTTTTTCAATTGTTATTTTAAATCCGAACAATAATTTTAGAAGCTTTAAGCATTATAAATATTTTTTTAAATAAAAATATTCGATTATTGTATTTTCAATAAATAAATAATATTCACAAAAGGAAATTTTTAAATTGTTCAATTTCGGGAATTTTCTAGTTCGTATATTAGATAATTTCGGGAATTTTATTATTTGGGAATTTTACAGTGCCGGGAATCGTATTTTTCGGGATTTTTTAGTCGTCCCTAATTTCAATTATTTATTGAAATTTAGGAATTTATTGAAGAAACGACTGATTTTTCAGTCGAAGCAAGCTTGATGAATTTGGTCAGTCAAACTTTGACTGATTTAAATTAAGAGTCCACACAGCTATAAAAATTCCCAATGAGACTTTGCTCTCGCTAATAAAATTAATTACCCATTTCTCGTCGCTCGGAATACTTTTATCTCGTGCACTGAATAAAAAGTGCCCTTTCTTCCTCCCATAAAATCCTCCAGGTCCGATGTCCGCCCATCGAAGTTATTAAACTGCAATCTTTCGCGAGCGCTTCTTCCTCGCTCGTGACAATACCTTCAAGTAAACCGCATAATCGCGGATAATTCGGAACGGAAGTCGGGTATTTAGCTAATCTGAAAAAGTCCAGAAATGAAGAAAAAACTGAAAAAACCTCGGTCGTTCGCCTAGATTCACTGGAATGCAATTACAATTATTCAACCATTTCCGCAGACATTTAAAAATCAACTTTAGTAGTTGAACAATTAAAAAAAAATCATATTTATTGATTTGTAAAATTCCAAAATTACTCACCTCTCTGAAGAATAAGATATAGAATTTATTCAAAAAAGGAAGGGGGGGGGAAGGAATTATAGAATTCCAAAATTGCTACTTCAATTGTGTTAACCGGAGGTTAAATTTAAATACCCCCTTCTACCCCTAGTCAAAAAATAAAGGGGTAAGCCTAAAATTATTATAAAATTCAAAATCTACCTCTTCAATTTTTTAAATCTTTCTCTATAAAAGTCTTGATTAACCCTTAATGGTCACACGGGGTGTCTCACACCCCACGGGCTTTCCGATTTTTTCCGATTGTCTACGTTTTTTTCAAGTATTTTTTTAATTATTAAATTATCACTGAAGCTTTGGAGATATTTTTTTTCTATTTTGTAAAAGCACCCTTTAAAAGGTTAAAACACTCCCTTTTATCCCTAGTCAAAAAAGAAGGGATAACCCGAAAACCCTATAATTTAAAAAGTTAATTTTAAAAACCCCTTTCTACACCTTCACAACGACCACTAAAATACAAATTAAGAATGTCACCTTCAACCCCATTTTCAATAAAAGCATTATTCACCCCATTTTCTCGAATTTCTGCTCTTGAAAATGAAACCAGGTCGTGGGGGAGGGGGGGGGGGGGG
>CAKNXH010062637.1:0-53892 GCA_932178445.1 Andricus quercusramuli
AGAAATAAACTTTTTCTTTTCATCGAAGTCGAACACGAAGTTCAAAGATCTAGAGGAATCGAGCGTAAAGCGCGATGTGAATACGCCCGAGCGCGTAGCGCGAGGTGAATACATAATCGAGCGCGAAGCGCGAGATAAATATATGATCGAGCGCGAAGCGCGAGATCCAACAGTTGCGCGCCCTAGGCGCGCTCAAACTTGCGAGCGAAGCGAGCCGCGCGCGAAGCGCGCGATGAGAATGTGCCCGCGAAGCGGGCAGATTTTTTTTTTTTGAAAATTCCTTAGATTTTGATGTATGACCTTGATAGGCACCTGGCTTGTATTTTGTCGAAAATCACTCGAATTCCGATGTGCCGGATACGACAGAATAGATCTAGGTAGGGACTTGATTTGCACTTTGTCAAACATTATATTTCGGTATAAAAGATATGACCCTGACAAACCTGGATAGACCCCCACTCGCATTTTGTCGAAAATCACTTAAATTTTGATGTACTGATTTAAAGAGAATAGACCTCGACAAGGATTCGATTTTTTGCGGAAAAATTCATTAAATTTCCGTTACGAGATAGGACCCAATATACCTAGATAGATCTGTATAAGTACTAGACTTGAATTCGTGATAAATAATTTGGACCTAGATAAACCTAGATAGACTTACATAGACCTACATAGGTTTAGATAGACACCCAGCTTGTGTTTTGTCGAAAATCAAATGAATTCCGGTGTGCTACATAGGACCTGGTAGACTTAGATAGAGTCTCGGTTTGCACTTTGTCAAAAATTTTAATTTGATATTCTGGATAAAACCTCGATAGATCTGAATAGACTCGGATTGGTACTAGACTTGTATTTTGTGAAAAATTATTTAAATTTTGATGTGTCAGATAGAACTCCAATAGTTCTGGCCATGCACCCGACTTGTATTTTGTAAATAATTATTGGAATTTCCATTTCCCCTATAGAGCTGGATAGGCCTGGATAGACTTATATGGGTACACGACTTGTGTTTTGTAAAAAATATATAAATTTCGGTGTGTGGGAACCTGGCTTGTTTTGTCAAAAACTACCTCAATTTGGGTGTTGCAAACAGACCCTGTTCTTCTCTGTCATTGTCAGCAGGAAACAGAGTAAAGAGGATTTCAATGGACTGTAAATTCTTTGAACTGCGCAACAATTCAAGTCTATTCAATGACAAACTTCCTCTTTGAACTCCTTCAATTGGACATTAAATATAATCCTCAATTTCACGAATGAATTACATTTTTTTCAAATTTCCTCTGGAAGATTAAAGATTTTTTCCGTGTACTGATATTTGAGAAAAGCAATCAGCTTAACATTATACTACATTCTATGTGATCCTCAATTGTCCAACGAAATTTGCTTATTTTGTATTCAATCAACAGTACCTACTTCGTTTGATGAACCCAATATTATCCACCGTGAACTACTCCACTTTCCCTCTTGAGTCTCTTGACATAACCGAATTACAGACCCGGCTTGTAACACTCGCCCCTCTCCATCTCATTTTTTCAACAAAGACTGTAGAGCCGGGAAAATCCGGCAGGGCTGGCTCGTTGATTTCCTGTTTTCATATTCAATATGATCTGCTCCTCTCGCCATTGTATTCATTGAAAACGAGTCAACCGAACGCAAGATGAGGAGCCGCGCGCCAGAATGAGAGTGGATCATGGAGCGGGATGGGTTGGCTCGGAATAGATGGGTGGTTAGTTGGTAGGTTGGCTGACTGGTTGGCTGGTTGGTTCGTTGGTTGGTGGTGATCTGGTTCCTACTCCAGCTAATGAAAGGAAACTCGGCTTGAGGTTGCCAGCCTGGTTTAAAGTCGATGCTTTCGTTCTCTCTTATAACCTATCTCGCTTGCGCCATCCCCGTTCACCGTACTTTGGAATCTTTCAAGACTAGCCCTCTCAATAGGGGCTCTATCTGCGTCTCCAAATCTGACCCTGACTATAGAATACAGCACGCTAACAAAGTTGTTTTCATTTTCTCTTTGATCGCAAAGACCGATAGCGATACGTCCTCAAGCTTCATGTCAAAAGTGCTCGCAAGACGTCGCCTTTCAAACGGCACGCGACGCGTCCGCAAAGAGACTCTCTAAGTTGGGATGTAATTTAATTAGCAAATGAGAAGTCGACGAGTTCTGGGCATTCAAAAGCCAGCAACATATTTTTAAAGAAATTATAAAAGGTGGATATTAATCTTAAGTTAGGTAATTAGATGATGAAGCTATGTATCTCCATTGAATATTGCCAGTAGCTCTTAAGATTCTGAATCGTTAAAGATTCATAATGCTGAAAAAAATTAATTTACGTAATGCAATGCTGGAATCATAATCCCTAATTCCACAAGCGGATGCTCATGATATCATTTCAATTTTGGTGTGCCAGATAACACTAGAATAGACCAAGAAAGAAGCGTTACGTGTAGGAGAGAAAGGGATCTAATAAGTCGTCGAAAAATCGCGTAACCTAATATATGAGCCACCCCTGGATGGAAAAACGACTCCAAATTTTTCGAAAATCACTTGAGTTTCTATGTTCCGGATTGGGACGGCAAAAACTGGATAGTAACTTGATTTGAGCTTCATAAAAAAAAAACAATTCGGTAGGCCGGATAGAACTTGGATGGATATCAATAGACTCAAATGGGTACCCCATACCAATTAGGTAATTATGTAAATCATAAAAGTATGTGTCTCCATTGGTTATTACCGCATATAGCTCTTAAGATTGTAGATTTTTGTAGATTCATAATTCCGAAAAGAAAAATCCAATTCGTAGCATGAAATCCTGGCACCTTAATCCCTTATTCCACAAGTGGATGCTAATAAAAGTGTTTCCACATCCTCTTTAGATTTCCTGTAGGCATTGGTAATGCTAAAATGCCGGGGAAATTGAGAATGAGTCAACTGTTAACGACTTATCCGGATTACGTTGCTTCTTCCCTCGACGATTCTCGCCCCACGGTACATTTCGCCGCGAGTGCAACGTTTTCAATTGAGATCCACTTCTCGCGAGGCTCGAGTGTTTTGTTTCCAGAACGACCACCATTTTTATTGTTTAAGGAGCCAATATGCCAGTTTCACTATACTTCCGAGAGGAGTGCATATTGTTCAGAGACGGTGTTTGTTTGCCTTTTCAAACTAGAGTTATTGACAGTTTTCATAATCGAGCAAACAAAATAGGGTAAACGAGGGAGTTAAAAACACCCCACGTAAACGTTTTAGGAGCCAAAATTCTTGTAAAAGGAGAAATTCTTGAATATACATTTAATGGCACCTCTTATATTAAGCTTTCTTAACCCATTAATGAAGAAGAACTCCGATTTTTTAATTAATTTTCAAGCCTCCTTATTATAATTAAGAAGTGGGAGTTTTTGAACAAAAATGGTCTTTCCTACTATTTTCGGGTGTGCTCTTTCAGAATCTGAGCTCAAAATTTAAATATCTCCTCCAGAAAATTAAATATGGCGGCTTTTATGTCAAAAAATTTGAAAATTTTGAGAAAATTTTTGTTTCAACATTTTTTCCCACATTGAAATCGCGAGGAAACTCCACACTTTCTTCTACCATCGGTGCACAAAAATCGTGTCGTTTGACACTATACTTTTGGTTTTCATCATAAAAGTCGTTATAATTTTCAAAATAGTGATTTTTCACTTGAAAATTTTGAAAAAATATAGGTATGTGGACGCTTCACTCAGGTTCCAACGAATATTGGTGAAAGTGGCTGCACATAGGTTTTTGGGTCGCTGAATCTGAATCTAGTGTGAGATTTTCGAAATTCAAGATGGCTGTTACAATATGGCGGCCAAAATTTGTAAAAATATTTAGAACTGGATGAAATTGTCCATACGTAGGTTTTTGGGGTCACGGAATCCGAATCTAGTGTCAGATTTTCGAAATTCAAGATGGCGGATTGAATATAGCAAAAAGTAAACATTTTTCAACATTTTGGACGCTATTTTGAATTCACCATTTGGAATTTCGAAAATCTGACACTAGATTCGGATTCAGTGACCCCAAAAACCTATGTAGGGACAATTTCATTCAGTTCCAAACATTTTACAAAATTTTGGCCACCATATTGAATCCGCCATTTTGAATTTCGAAAATCTGACACTAGATTCGGATTCAGCGACCCTAAAAACCTATGTGCAGCCACTTTCACCAATATTCGTTGGAACCTGAGTGAAGCGTCCACATACATATTTTTTCAAAATTTTCAAGTGAAAAATCACCATTTTGAAAATTATAACGACTTTTATGATGAAAACCAAAAGTATACTGTCAAACTACACAATTTTTGTGCACCGATGGTAGAAGAAAGTGCGGAGTTTCCTCGCGATTTCAATGTGAAAAAAAATCTTGAAAAAAAAATTTTCTAAATTTTTCATATTTTTTGACATAAAAGCCACCATATTCAATTTTCTGGAGGAGATATTTGAATTTTAAACTCAGATTCTGAAAGAGCATACCCGAAAATATTAGGGATGACCATTTTTGTTCGAAAATTCCCACTTCTTAATTATAATAAGGAGGCTTGAAAATGAATAAAAAAATCGGAGTTCTTCGTCGTTAATGGGTTAATTTTTATATATCAAGATTACTGCTTAGGAACTGGAATTCCTACCAAAAAGGAATTTTGTAAATATTCTTTTGATAGTTACTAATTTTTCTTATTTCTTCAGTTGAAGCTCTCTATGTAAAGTTGAATGCTCTTAAATTCAAATAACATCTCATTTTAATTTGTTTGAGGATAAGGATCTGCTGAGAGATATCATATAACTCTCGCAGTCGTAGTATACAAAACTTGTTGTATTTATTATACATTATATTATATATGAGCACCTCAGAGCAAAAGGAAGACTCCGCAGAGTCGTGAGGAAAAACGAGACAACTATCGTTCCGCTGTCCTGCTCTTCAGGCTTTCTGTGTAAGAGTTTCTCTTTCTAAAGGTACTTGTTTCGTTTTCCCTCACGACTCTGAGGATTCTTTCTTTTGCTCTGACGTGCTCAAATGTATTACTTATAAAAATCTGGTCAACACTGTGACATAAAATATAACAACTTGTCAGAAACTAGAACCTTCCAAGAATTATAATTACGATGGAACTCGTTTGAAGGAGGTTGTGAAAAATTGTTCTTACCATACTCTCCGCAGCTTAGTGGGTAAGAGCACCCCCGCACAGTAGGGAAAAAATGACTTTTCTGGTACAAAATAATGTACAGTCCACAAGTATTGATCAATTTTAACCAAAAAATTTTTTTTTTATAAATCAACAAATATGACGAAAAAAATTGCCATTTTTTCTATTTGACGCTCCTGGTGCGCGTCAGAAACAGAAAAATTGTGGAAATCGCCCAAGTTTCATAGAGTAACATTAGGTAAAGATATTCCAATATTATATAGTAAACAACAACATTTGTTATAAACAAATTATTTGTTGAATGAATGTTTTCTACGATTATCCATAATTTTACGTTTTTTTAAGTTATATTGCAAAAAATTTGGATAAAAACAATATAATGATGAAGACATTTCTTCTTGAGATTATAATTGTTAGTGTTATAAACAAATCTAATAAACAAATACATTAATCGGGCATTTTTCGACAGAAAAATTCCTTTTTTTATGTCAATTTTTTTAATTAGGAAATTTATGATAATTTTAGTAAAATTCATAATTTTTTTATTGATGTTATGATTTTTTTAGGCAAATATAATCAACAAATGCATTATTCGGGCATTTGCCGGCAGAAAAATTTGTTTTTTCAATGCCAGTCCTTTCAGTTGAAATCTTCATGACAATTTCAGCAACATTCATTATTAGTTGATAAATGTTATGATTTTTTGAAGCAAATTTATCAATCAAATGCATTAATCAGGCAGCTATCGACAGAAAGATTCGTTTTTTATTTCAACTTTTTTAATTAGGAACTTCATGAAAATTGCATCAAAATTCATAATTTTTTGATCAATTTAATGATTTTTCTTAACAATTTTAATAAGCAAATGCATCACTCAGGCCTCTGTTGATGGACAGAATCCCTGAAAACGCATTTGTTTATTGAATTTGTTTCATATATCATAACATTGATTAACAAATTATGAATTTTGCTAAAATCATCAGAAAGTTCCTTATTTAAAAAATCGACATCGAATAAATGAATTTTTCTGTCGACAAATGCCTGATTAGTGCATTTGTTTATTGAATTTGTTTTATATATCATAACATTGATTAAGAAATTAAGAATTTTTCTAAAATCATCATAAAGTTCCTTATTTAAAAAATCGACAGCGAAAAAAAACGAATTTTTCTGTCGAAAAATGACTGATTAATGCATTTGTTCATTAAATTTGTTTATAATTTGAACAATTAGAAACTTAAGAGAAAATTTTTGTATTATAATATTGTTTGCATTCAAATTTCTTGCAATATAACTTTAAAAAACGTAAAATTATGGAAAATCGTAGTAAACATTCATTTAACAAATAATTTGTTTATAACAATTTTTTTTCGTATTATGTAATATTGGAACATTTTCAGCTAATGTCACTCTATGAAACTTAGGCGATTTCAACAAGTTTGATGTTATTGACGAGCACCAGGAATGTCCAATAGAAAAAATGGCCATTTTTTTCGTCATATTTGTTTATTTATAAAAAAAATGAAAGCCTAATTCGAAAATCAGACTCGACAACTACTTAGAAATCTTATCAGCTTTTTTTCAAATTTTCTCTGTCCAAATCGGTCAATATTTGTGGGCTCTACGTTATTTTGAACCAAAACCTCATTTTTTTTCATTGTGCCCCGTGTGGGAAAATCTTTTGGCGCTGGCTCGGCCCAGATCAGACTGTCTGGTTTCCAATTTTGACGCGGAACAGATGGTCTGGCTTGGGCTTGGTCACAAGTGTAACGTTTTTTTTTTGGCTTGCCTCAGGTCAGACTGTCTCGTCAGCCGCTGTTTATTGGTTGGTCAAGTGGTCAGTCACTAGATGAAGACCGGTCAGCCGCTAACTGGACTCCTTTTCTTTCTTTAATGGCTAGAAAGAAAGTTGGATTTCCGTCGTGCGTGATATGAAGGCCGAGGCGAAGCCGAGGCCTCATATCGCCGCGCCAGGGCATCCAATATATCTGGCCGTGTGTCGTAAACTATTTTTCTTCATCCCCAGCCGAAAGTACGTTCAATAATTAATATTATTTAATAAAATGCGTTGTCGGCTGCTAGCTCGGATGCTTTTTCTTTTGTGTCCTGCTTCAGCACGTGCTTTCAGCCACCTCGCATAGCGCTGCTGCTGCTCTCGGTCAGCTGAGCGGATGCATTGAATTTCGGTCGCCCGCCCGACTTTTGCAAAGCCGAGGTGGAGCCGAGGTTTTGCTGGTCGGGGCGGGTATCAAAAACACATCTTTTTAATTATATATTTTTTCGTAATACTTTTTTCTCGTTTTTGAGGTTGAACACACCGACGCTCTCTTTTTTCCATTTACCTGTCAAAATAAATATTTTTCAGAGGCTCAGTACACAATAACACAATACTGAGCGTTGCTACGTCAGGGTGATACGTCAGCGAGCCACAAAAATCTCGCAGCCAATCAGAGATCGCGTTAACTCTAGCAAGCCGCAAAAGCCACTGTTCCCGGACAGAAACCTGGAACAGACCAGACTTTTAAGATGATAGAAAAAAATCTTGTTTTGATAGTCTGAATGCCTTATTTTTTATCAGTTTAGAAACCTTCTAACTTTTTCGAAATATTTCAACAACAAAATTTGCTGCACGAACTTAGACCTTTGTTGTTCTGAAATAGCTGATTAGCGCCACTCCTAAGCCAGACCAAACCTTCCAGTCTGAACATAGAACTTTTATTGTTCTTGGATAGCTGAACGGCGCCAATCATGAGCCCGATCAGAACTTCCAGCAGCAATCTGAAGAACTGGGTTAGAATCCCAATGGTGCTAGACAGGAAGTTTTTGACAACTCTAGAATAAAATCAGTATTTAAATAGGGATATTGACCTTGCAGACAAAATATAGCTAACATCACCTGTAATAATTCAGAGTTCACCATGTAATCACTTCATATGCAGTGAAATACCATGAAATCAGTTGCAATCGCCTGCAGCCACTCGAAATTCACTGTGAAATCAAACGCAATCAGATAGGATCAAATTGAAGGATTTACCGCTCGACTTTAACCCGCGTGGAAAAATGTCCTGGCAGTCTGTTTACAGGTCTGATCCAGGCCTGATCCAGGCCTGAATTTATCTAGACTGTCTAGTCACTCTAGTCTGAAAGATTTTATGTGGCCCAGGTCTGACGCTAGTCTGGCCCATGTCTGACCCTATCTTGACTGTCTAGTCTGGAAGGTCTGGTCTGTCCCAGGACTCCGCTGATCAGCGAGACAAGAACAAAAAAAGTTTTAAATTCAATCAGCCACTGTTTGTGAAATATTTCAAAAAAGTTACAGTCTGTCGAACATGATAGAAAATAAGAAATTCGCACTGGCGAAACAATACTTTTTTTCTTATCACTTTGACAATCTGGTCTTGTCAAGGTTTGGCGCTGAACAGCTAGCCAAGATCAACAGTTGTAAGTTCGGTCTGGAAGGTCTGGCCTGGCCCAGATCTGGCGCTGATCAGCGAACCGAAAACAACAAAAAATCTTAAGTTCGATCAGTAAATTTTTTTTTACATATTTCGAAAATTTCAAACGTTGTCTGAAATGATAGAGAATGAGAAATTCACACTATCAAAACAAGACTTTCTTTTCTTATCACCTTGACAGTTTGGTCAGGTCCAGGTTTGGTGCTGATCAGCGAGCCAAGAGCAAGAAAAGTTCTGAGTTCGATCAGCAATTTTTTTTGGACATATTTCAAAAAAGTTAGAGGGTGTCTGAAATGATAGAAAACAAGAAATTCACATTATCAAAACAGAAATTTTCTTTCTTATCCCATAACTAGCGGCTGACTAGCCCATAACTAGCGGCTCACCAGGCCATACCTAGCGACTGACCAGCCCATAACTAGCGGCTGACCAGACGGTCTGGCCTGGGGCTAGCCAGAAAAAACGTTACACATTTGGCCAGGCTCAGCGCCAGAACATTTTTCCACACAGGAAGTGTACACCAGATTTAACGATTTCAGAGATTCTTAAGATTTCAAAGGATTTCAAAGGATTTCAAAGGATTTTAAAAGATTTCAAAATATTTCAAAGGTCTTAAAATATTTCACAAATATATAGAAAGTATCATACAGATTAAAAAAATTTAACAATATTCTCAAAGTTTCAAAATATTTTGACAGATTTCAAAAGTTTTCATGAAGATATAAAAAAAGATGAATAATAAAGATTTAAAAAAGTTCGTAGATTTCAACAGAGTTTAAAGGATTGCAAAAGATTTCACAAAGATTTATAAGATTTCAGAAATGTTTCAAAGATTTAAAAATATTTAGAGGATTTTAGAAATGTTTGGAAAATTTCAAAAGATTTTAAAGGATTGCAAAAGAATTCACAAGGATTTCTAAGATTTTATGGGTTTCACGCGATTACAGAAAATATCATAAGTATTTCACAAAGATATAAAGAAGATAAATCATAAGGATTTCAAAGATTTCACAATAATTTCGAAGATTTCGAAGATTTCAAAAGACTTCACAATGATTTTAAGGATTTTGAAATGTTTCAAAGATTTTAAAGATCTCGCAGATTTCAAAAGATTTCAGGATGTCAACAGAAAAGTTAAATGATAACCTGAAATGACATGCAATAACTAGGCGTGTTTAATTTGATATGGGAATCAACTGAAACTCGATGTGTCAAGTGGCAGGTGCTAATGTAGTGATTAAGTTAGAGTTTTTCTATAAATATAATGGTATGGATATACAGTGGGCGGGTTGAATTTGGTTATGAGGTTAGAACTCTTTGTTTGGTTTTAGTTTAGGGATTGATTGTAATACTGTAAAGCTATTTGAGGCAAAAATAGTTTACTGGCAGAGATTGTGTATAGTACAGGCGGGTATAATGTACCAGTAGAAATAAAGTAGGTGGTTCCAATTAAGTGGTGGGGATAGTGGAGGTGGACTCAATTTATTGGTTCCGAATGGATGCCTTCAAAATAGTTATAGTATTTCACTTAATCTAGTGATAAAAGATAATTTTTAAATTGAAGTTTAATCAAAAGGTATATTTAGAAAGTAGAGTTGGCGAGATTTAGGGAATGGTTGGTTACAGTAGGATGGCCTATTATAGTAGTGGGGATAAAGAGGCAGACTTGGACAACGGAGGGGGTATATTAGGCGGTTTTAATGCAGTTATGGGGATAAAGGGGCGGGTTTTACGTATCATTTAATTCGAAAATATTATAGTGATTTAATAGGGGAAAGTGGGGTATGGTGTCAGAGCGGGGCACGGTGACTCTTGCTAATAATGCTCATGTTTCTTGATTTTTATATTAGTTCTTTTTACATAACATAGCTTCCTTGAGTACCAAAGAAAGCTATGTTACGCAAAAAAATTAATATGGAAATAAACAAACATGAGCATTATTTGCAAGAGTCGCCACGCCCCACACTGACACCATACCCCACTTTCCCCTACTTCTAATAAAATATTTTCTATTTCTGCATGTTGCAATATAATTAAAGTAAATTGAAATAAAAGCAATCTCATTAGGAATAATGTGACCCCAGGTGAAAAAGGATTTCAAAAGAGTTTCATTAAAGCGCGAAGAGTATTCACTTTTAACCTTTAAAGTTCGTTCAGCTCGTACTTAAAAAAAAATGTCGCGCCTAACTCTGCAGTAGCGAGGGCTTTTTTCAATCTCTTGTCAAAGAGACCAACCATTCCATAGGAAAAGGACGAGAAGGTAATCATTCTACGAGAGCGGAAGACACTAGAGATCTCTCTTTTCTATCCCCCCTCTCGGCCCTACCTGCTTCTTGTGCTCTCACTCCTGTTTTTTCTTCGATTTTTTTTTGCAAAGAAAAAGGGGAGCATACTTTTTGCCAGGAGCCATCAGGCAGGAGCGTACCATCGTTGACGTGAAAGGGTTGCTCAAAGCGATCCGCGAACTCGACGAAACGAGATTTAAAAGATGTGCCTTTGTGCAAAAGCTCAAGGACTTTGCGTAATTAGCTTCTGATTTGTTTGAAACCTTAAAGAATACATTCATTGTACATGACAGAAAAAAGATTTTTTCACACTGTGCAAGGAATCTTTTACGTTTTGTGGAATTTCCGCTTTATAAGCATACATTTAACCTCTACAAGTGGAAGTAAAAAATGTAGTCACATAGTTCTCTTTGAATCACATTTTGAAAAGAATGCTCCACATACACGGTGTGCCTGAACCAACTTTTAATACAAGGTCATATCACATCCAATTTTTTTGCTGGATTCGATTTAGGGGCTCAAAAATAGTGTGCAAAAAAATTTTTGGCCAAATCCCCCGAGCCGTTTTTGAAAAAAGTGTTTTTTATGGTTAAAAATCAAAATTTTCCAAAAAATGTGCTGCATTTCCAATTTTTTCACTTTAAATAATTATGGTATAATTATTGTATGGTAATAATTATTAACGAAATATGGTAACTAAATATAATATCAGTCCATATTAATACTGAAACAAAAAATAATTTATTTTTACTTATGTCGGACATTGTATTCTTGTACAGCTTTTAGTAAGTTACATGTGGGTAATGAGGGTGTTTGCTCGAAACTTAATATTTAGCCCAGGTCGTTTTAAAATCCGAATGGACAGATTCCATGACTTGTTCACTGTAAAATTCAAGGTCTTTTTCCACTTCACGACAAAAATCAGGGACAAAAAAAAACCACGTGAACTTTAGGTGTAATTGAAATTTCCAAATCACAGTAACTTCGCTTAAACTCAGACATACAATCTACGTATTTCGGGTGTAATGTTGATGAAAAACAAGAACCAACAACGGATTGAAAAGCCTTAAAGCACCTTACAAATTGTAAACAACCAATGCTACATATTACACCCAATAAGTCGACTTTTTCAAATAGCATTTTTCAAGAATTACCTGCGAACGCTGGACTCCCATTTACAAACTCGCGAGTAATATTACACATCCTAGCCCATTGGAGACTGTCCTCTTCGAACTCCGTGAGCAGGTGTTTATACATTTCATTCACAACCCCGAGCGTCAGATGTATTTTTGATGGTGGAATTATCTCTAATATTTCCGTGTTAGCGTTTTCTGAGAATATTATAAGAGTATTTGTACATTTCCATACTTCTTTGCAGATGATGTTGTAGTTCCTCTGTCCTGCCACGCAAAAAAATTCTCCTTACAATTTTCAACAGTTCTGTATTCCCCACACGCGTTTAATTCATCTTTTGATGCAGTGCACCAAGTGCAAGGAAACCTGCTTGCGTGTGACATGATGCCCGTCCACACGTTGGCAAGTTTTAAATCAGTTGCTATTGCCCCTTTTAAATCCTTCAATTCTAAGAGTGACCACAGAAATATTAGAAATAATCCCACCACCAGGACTACATCTGATGCTCGGGGTTGTGAACAAAATTTATAAACACATGCTGACGGAATTCGAAGATGACAGTCTCCAATGGGGTAGGATGTGTAATGTTACTCGCGAGTTTGTACATGGGAGTCCAGCGTTCGCAGGTAATTCTTTCAAAATGCTGTTTGAAGAAATCGACTTATTGCGTGGAATATGTAGCATTGGTTGTTTACAATATGTAAGATGCTCTAAGGCTTTTCAATCCGTTGTTGGTTCTTGTTTTTCTTCAACATTACACCCGAAATACGTAGATTGTATGTCTGAGTTTAAGCGAAGTTACTGTGATTTGGAAATTTCAATTACACCTAAAGTTCACGTGGTTTTTTTTTGTCCCTGATTTTTGTCGTGAAATGGAAAAAGGCCTTGGATTTTACAGTGAACAAGTCATGGAATCTGTCCATTCGGATTTTAAAACGACCTGGGCTAAATATTAAGTTTCGAGCAAACACCCTCATTACCATTGTGAAGAAGAATCTTTGTATTGGCATTAGGGTCTTATTAATATATTTAATTAAAAACTGCGCATTTCCTAAAAGTTAAATTGGCAAACGTTTCGACCACGGATGGGGGTCCTCCTCAGTGCCAGATATTTAATTGAGAAATAACCTTAAAACTAAAGCTTTGGTATGCAATATTTGGTAAAAAGAAGGAAAATTCATGCATAAACTTATTTTTTGTTTCAGAATTGATATGGACTGATATTATATTTAGTTACCATATTTCGTTAAATAAAGTGAAAAAATTGGAAATGCAGCACATTTTTTGGTAAATTTTGATTTTTAACCATAAAAAACACTTTTTTCAAAAACGGCTCGGGGGATTTGGCCAAAAATTTTTTGCACACTATTTTTGAGCCCCTAAATCGA
Source organism: Andricus quercusramuli (assembly GCA_932178445.1). NCBI lineage: Eukaryota > Metazoa > Arthropoda > Insecta > Hymenoptera > Cynipidae > Andricus > Andricus quercusramuli. The sequence goes on from CAKNXH010062637.1 coordinate 13,431, forward strand.
ATCCAGCAAAAAAATTGGATGTGATATGACCTTGCATTAAAAGTTGGTTCAGGCACACCGTGCATAGTGAATCACGGTGAATATTGAATATACAATTACGTATTTTGTAATTTGGAGATCACTCCATGTACAATGTTGGTTAAAAGCAAACGTAAAGCTTGTTGGGTATTTATACAAAAAATGGGGTGAAAAGAATTTCAACGCATTCTCATTTTTCAAATCAAAGAGTAAATACACAGGAAAAACTGTGTGTAATAAACGTTGCAGGTAATGCATAAAACGGGGTAGCGACCAAATGGGTATTTGATGGAGTGGTAAAACTCGCCGTGGCGAATCAAAGATTTCCGCTGAACTCCACTGGGTGGTAGTAGGTTACTTACGGAGTAATGTCATGATAATGCGAAAACCGTTGAAGGTATTGTAATTTTCTTGAGCTGATTTTAAAGCTGAGATTCCAATCTTCACTATCACAGAAAAAACGGAGGGTACAACACGTCGCAGATAATTGGTAGAACAGATTAAACGCAAGGTGGGTACACCAAACTGAGGTAAACTTCCCGTGTAAAATCGCAGATACCCGTGAAGAAATCGCCAAGTTTCTTCCCAGGTCTATACTTGGGCCAGGCTGGGGGCCCATAGCCTGGGTCAGCTTGAATTTTGCAATGGCTCGAGCTTGGGCCCAGCTAGTGTCAACGTTCCTAAAATTGACGACAGATGGCGTAGTATTATTCTCTTTGTTTTCTTATTACTTGCAAGCTTCACGTGTAAAACTTTACAATGTTGCAAATTTTGTGAAAATTGAAATTCTTCAAGTCTCTTGAAAGGAAATTTGAGTGATAGTTCGAGCCAAACTCAATTTATAAATTTTGTCCAAGTAAGTGATTGATATTAGTGGTGATGATGATGATTGAGATTGCACATGAGTTTTAACCCCGGTGAGATAATCAATTAAATACCGCCATTTTTAAATTTGAGCCTCTATTTGATAAACTAATAACTAAATTGATATTCATTTTTCGACTTTAAATTTAGCAAAAAAATATTTCTACTTAATTTTAACTTTTATTTGAGAAAATATAAAATGGCTAGGAATCGATAATAAACTAGGGCCAAGTCTGTACCAAGCCTGGGCCAAGCCTGGCAATATAACCGGGCCCTGGCCAGATTTGGCGTTTCATTCGAGGTGGGCCCAGGCTAGATCACCAGGCCAGGGCTTAGTTTTGCCAAGCCTGGGCTCTGTTTGGGCCAAGACTACATTTCTGCACGGTTATCTCCGGTGGACCTTGCTAGAGGCAGCACGTTACAGGCCTCTAACCACGGAAAGTTCACCTCAGTTTGAAGTGATCGTCTGACTCTTCCCTGCTTAAGCAATTGCCCGCGACGTTTCGTGCGTCCAGTTTTTTTCTGTGAACGTAACTGTGATAATGATTTCAATTGTAATTTGTGAAATTTTGAGTAAATTGATAATAGGAAAAACTCGAATTACGCTAGAAAAACCATAGAGTCGGATTGCTTAAGTAGACTCGGGAAAACAATTATCGGCTGGGATAAAAGTTTTGCAGCATGAAATATTCAGTGGGTGCGCGGAAAAGAACAAGAACGGGAATTATAAATTATTGCTATTCTCGCACAGTGGCCGCCGTCGCAAGATTAACGCCGCAGAGTCATCGGACTGATTTTAATGTCCCGGTGGGGTTCCCTCCCTTCGCGGTCGTTCTACTGCGATATATCAGCGTCCTGGAATTTAAATTAGTCCAGGAATTTCTTCGGGATTCAGTCGCGAAAAGTTATATTGAATTTCATAGTAGCGCTCCAGTCGGCGGGAGATCCGATTATTTCTTTTGGCCTCCAAGCCTGATTCTGTAAAGCGATTCGACGGATGTTGATAATTTAATAACGACGTAGGAAACTTTTATTACGATAACTATGTTATGAACTTCAAAGTAAAGTAAGTTTTGAAATAATAAAATTATACACAATATACAGTTTAACAATCCAAGAAGTAAAATGAAACTTTTCGTGAACCTAGTTTTGTCAATTAATCGCGATGTAGAAGGAATAAGCCATTTTGAGCGATCGATACGGAAATTCGCGTAACTTTATAAATAATGGCGAAAGTTTCCTGGCTCCGACTATTCGATTGAATGTCTTATAGTTCCTTTTTGTAGATGACCTAAGTTTTTTTTTATTTTTACCATCCTTGAAGAAAATCAGATTGTATCAAGAAATTAATGCTTCGAAAGGAAGCATGGTGTTTTCTTTCAATAATTACCATATAGGGTAAGATTGTTCAGTTTGCTATTTAAACTCTAAAGTGTATCAAAATTTTGATTTTGTTATCTACGTTAAAGAATTTTCACTAAAATTAAATGTAGCCATCAAATAAATAATACCAAACAGCACAGGTAAAGAGAACGGCATTTTTTATTCCATCTAGGAATTATATCACACAAAAAAGCGTTAGAGATTTTCGGAATTTTCATATTTCCAGAATGTATAATTTCAATAAGTGTAATCATCGAATGCATTTATTTTAAAAGACAGATTGATATTTGACGGGTACATGATATCTTTTTTAGAAAAGATATCACGCAAGTTTCATGTAAAGATGTTTTATAATATAGCATTTATAAATGCTCAAAAATTTAAATCGAAGTCATAGAATAAAAAATGAGAAGAATATAGATTAGGTATCTTCGCTTTCAAAACCTAGCCCAATTCTTGAGTTTTTCATAATAATAATATCATTATAAGAATATTTACTTTATAATCTCAATTTCGACAAAATATAGGCTTTCGAAAAAAATAGGTTTTTAGGATATATTGTCAAAATAAGAGATGGCATTCGAAAAGGAAATATCGAACATTTTCTCAATTCTTCAGAAGAAAAAAAAACGTTTCCAAAAATCAAATTGGATGTCATTCGGGCTCCGAGAAACTGTAGGGAAAAGATTTTTTTCGCCTAAAGTGCATGTTTTTAACTTTAGTTTTCAATTTCAGAAAATATCAAAAATATCGTTTCTATCTATTGAGCAGTTTCCTCAACTATAGGCGGTGATTTTAATCCTCAATTTAAATTTAAAAACGCAAAAGCAATATAGATTTATAGATTTTCAGCTTTTGAGTTGCGAAAAAATAGCAAAAGAAAAATCTTCGAATGCAAAAAATTTTCAAAAAGAACATCATAAATAAATTCTATTGCCACAACGTTTTTCAGAATTTATCTGATTTTTTGAGCCAATACTCCTATTTTCGACAAGATTTTGGATATGTCCTCTTGTAAGAGATTATCGTTTTCTGTTTTTAATGTTGCTATACCGTTGGTATCGCTTGTTATTCATTGTTAGGGGTTAACTGTTAACTATTGTTAGAAGTTGTAATGGATTGTTGCTAGTAGTTGCTGTTTATCGCTCCTGAGGGTGTCATTGATTTCTGGAAGGGACGTTTATTGACTGTTGCAAGGGTTTCTCCTTTATCAGGGTTAGTTGCTGAACGTTTATAGGGTTAGCTATAGACTGCTGGAAGGGGTTGTTACTCACTGTGCTGTAGGGGGTTCATTTACTATTAGGTTATTGTTGGCTGTTTCTAAAGATGTTATAACCAATGGTAGAGGCTATAATTAATTATTGCACGGGGTTATTATTAATTTCTCCTAAGTTTGCTATTGAATGCTGGAAGGCATTTTTATTTGCTGTTGCTACTGGTTGTTATAGGTGTCGTATTTTTCCATTGTTAAGGATTGCAATTGATTGTTGCTAAAAGTTATCATGAACTGTTCCTAAGGTTGTTTTTGATTACTGGAAGGTATTGTTATCCAATGTTACTGCGGGTTGTTATTGACAGTTGCTAGGGTTTTTTAAGTTGTTAGGAATTGTTATTGACCTCTTATGAAGGTGGTTGTAAACTTTTGAAAGGGATTCTTATTCACTGTACTGCAAGAATTTTATTGACAGTCACATTGTTGTTGACAGTTTGTCAGTATGTTATTAACCGCTGGTAGGAGTTATAAATGCTTGTTGCTAGGGTTTGTTAGTAAGTATTCCTGAGATTGTTATTGATTGTTGAAAGGGATTTTTATGGTTAGATTCTAGGTGTTGTATTTTGCCATCGTTAGGGGTTTGTTGCTTCACTTTTCTAAGGGTAATTCAAGGCTACTAGGGGTTTATTAATTACTGTTTCTAAGTTTGTCATTTGATTGTTGGGAGAGATTGTTATTCACTCTTGCTACGGGTTGTTATTGACTGTTGCTTGGGGGATTTAAAGTTATAATTTTTTGCTCACAGCTTCTAAGGGTAGCCTTATTCTTTTGGAAGGGTTTTTATTCTCTGTGTTAGAGGGAGTTTTTGGACAGTTTGTTAGTTGTTGACCGTTTCTAAGGTTATTCTGAACTTCTGGTAGGGGTTTTCAATAATTTTAGCTCGGGATTGTTATCGACTATTCCTGAGTTTGTTATTCACCGTTTCTACTTATTGTATTTTTCCACCGTTAGGAGTTTGTTACGGCAATTTTCAGAGGGTAATTGATTCTTGATAAGGGTTATTATTAACTTCTCCTGAGTTTGTTATTAATTGCTGGAAGGGATCGTTATTCATTATTACTACTGGTTGTTATTGATAGATGCTAGATTTCTTTCCGTTATTACAGGTTGTTATTGGGAATTTCTAAAGATTTTTGTAGACCTCTGGAAGGGATTTTTCTTTCACTGTGCTACAAAAGTGATTATTTACCATTTCTAGAAGTTGCTATGAACCGCTAGGTTATTTTTGACCATTTCGTAGGTGTATGTTAGGGATTGTAATTGATTGTTGCTAGGTTGTTATTAGCATAAACCATTACAAGTGCTCATTATTTTTCGACTGTTGCACAAGACTATTAATGAGCTTTGCTAACGATATTATTTTTAAATGTATCAGAACAATCAGTATCTTTTGCGAACTTTTTCTTGGCATCTTCTAAGTAATTGAAAAGGATTGTGCAGGACACAATTTCTTCTAATAAGTGCGTAATTGCTTTAGCTAAGGGCTTGTTATCTTCTGCCGAATGTTGAAAAGGAAGGCAGACGTACATAAGGACTTCTTCAAAATGGAATATGCGATGTTTCAGTAGGCATGAAGCGGCCTTCGTTCCATCCAAGTACTTAGGAGCCTGGCTGAAGGTTGAAGTTGAAGCTCAAGGATGACTCGGTAGAACGGATCACGGAGTGACGGAGAGGAAGTAAGGAAGGAAGGGTGGTGGATAGGTAGGAAGGAAGAAGCGACCTCTCTTTCGAGAACATAGGTAGGAAGGATGCTCGTTGAGTATCATCGACTTAACATGTTCCGCGGAGCAAGAGCGGAACTTGGGTACAAATCGAGTGAAGAACCAAGCCGGAATGATAAGCTTTGTGCACAACTGCCGGCAGATCCTCTTATAAGGCCGATTTAAGAGTCTCTCCCTACTTATGTGTCATCAAAAATACGTCCTCATGAAAATCAGTCCCGTAATTAACACACTCATTCTATAAAATTCTTTCCACTCAATGATATTCAGCCTTTAAAATGGAACAAATATAAATGCTTTAGCTACACGGCAAAATCTTTTTGTGGCAGTTATGCTTTGACTCTTTATCATATTTTCTTTCATTTTTTCTAAGTTAGGGAAGTGTGAGCACTACATTACTTTTTGTTATTTTACACTATAAAATTAATAGAAATAATAAAATTGAAGCTAGTAGGTGAATGACTGATTTTATTATTATTGTTTAATGTTCCATTAAGCTTTTGTACACAGTATATACAAATAATTTATTATGGAATTACCTTAGCCTATTTGCCTATAACCTTCCTAACTTATATTAATGATAGTGTACTTTTAATACAAGATTTTTTAAACAAAATCATGAAAGGGCAGAAATGATATGTTTTCTGGAATAATAATTGAAGAAAAACTTAGCACGTAATTGCGTTTAAAATCTCTTGAATAATAATGTTATATCGTAAGTAGCTTACTCATGTGAAAGATGCATGATAATAATGTTCTTACAGTTATCTTTTATGTGCTTTTGCGCAAAGAGGAAACGGTGCACTATAACCTGAAATCAGAACGAATAGTACCCAAGAAAATCAGGTTGAAGAAGCAAGTTGAAGCAGGTGAGAGAATTACATCTTTATGTATTTCAGTGCACTAAATACGAATCTGATACTAGTTTTCCCCAGCGTCTCATCCTTTTCTCCTATTCCTTTTGTCGGTGATAAATATATATAATAATTATTCCCTAGCAGCGAAACTTCTACTAGAAAATCAGCTGTTTCGAGTATGAAATTACCCTTGGTATTGGAATTATCTGGAAATAGGTCAGTTATGATATCTTCATGTATTTTGATGCACTGAATACGAATTTGACACGAGTTTCCCCCCAACCTGTCAGAGTTTTCCCCTAGACGCAGAAATTTTCGTCAAAAATCAGATTTTTCGAGTATGAAATTGCCCTTGGTATTGAAATAGTCTGGAAACAGGTCATATATGATATCTTTATTTTTGTGCTCTGAATACAAATCTGGCATTGGTTTCTCACAATTTTTCAGAAAATCAGCTTTTACGGGTATGATATTAACTATATATTCTATATACGGAGAACCTGCTTTTCTAAGAAATTTTCCGCATCTAGGGGCAAACCCTGACATACTGGAAAAAAATTATTGTCATATTGATATTCAGCGCACTGAAATACATGAAGATATCATCATATCTGTCCCGTTTCCAGATGATTTCAATACCATGGGTATTTTAATACCCGAAAAAGCTGATTTCCTATGAAATTGTCCGCGTCTTGGTTCGTATTCAGGGCTCTAAAATACATGAAGATACCACGCCAGACCTGCGTCGAGACAATGTCAATACTAAGGGTAATTTTAATACCATGTATAATTTCTTATCCTAACAGGCTGCTTTTTAGGGAATTATCCGCGTTTAGGGAAAAACCCTGAGGGGATGAAGGAAAACTAATTGCAGATCCGTATTCACCGCACCAAAATGCATGAAGATATAATGCCTTGATCTCTTTTCAGATGATTTCAATAACTAGAATAATTTTATGCCCAAAAAAGCTGATTTTCTAAGGAAATTCTCGCGTCTAGGAGAAAACCCTGACGTGTTGACAACAAAACAATCGTGTGTCAAACTGAGTTTCCATTTTCATATATGTATATTTTCCTTGATCCCAGACATCCAGACGTCCAGAGGAATCCAGAGGAATGAGTACCAGAGGAATGATAATTGTGATCATTTTTCGCGCAAAATACAACATGGAAAGTATTTCTAACTTTAAAGCATGGCACCGAGTTAGTGGAATGGAAACTTCTAATGTGTCCCTTAAGGGTTTACATTTTTCTTGGATATCTTCCCTATTCCGTTACACACCCCCCATACACTTACTTGGTGGTAGTGAGTTTCGAACCACATAAAATTGATGCACTGACAATCAGTCAACTCGGTAAAAGAGATGTAAATGTCGTGATCAGGAAAGGCATGAACAGCTAACGCCACCTATTACGAATATTATTTACTAGTTTTCTTCGGTCCAGACGAAGGATAGGCAATCAGATTACATAATTTCCCATTTTTTGCGAGATATCTATGCTCTATTATTGTTTCATGTTTTAGATGATAGTGATAAATATAGATTTGTTTTATATAATATTTATGATTTCGATATATACATGAGAACATTAAATGCCTTTCTACATCAGGACCATTTCGCTAGCCCCACCATTTGCGCAAATTCAACTTTTTTTAAACAAATATTTAGTGCAGAATTTGTTCAAATTAGTTCAACCAAAATTAGAATTTGTGCAACACCGGAAGTACCCGATAGCTCAAAAAGCACTGGCGGGACCAGCGAAGCGTTTCGCTGGCCCCTAAATTATACGAAATGAACTTTATATGAGCGTATTATTTCCGTCTTAATTTGTTCAAATTTGCCGCAAGGGGAGTAGTTTTTATGGGTGGGAGTAAGTTGTATAGATTCGAATAAATTAGGATGAAAATAATACGCTCATATAAAGTTGATTTTGGATAATTTTGGGGCCAGCGAAACGATTCGCTGGCCCCGCCATGATGTTTGCCGCATGAGGGGTAATTTTTAGGGGTTAAAGTTGGTTGCATAAATTTGGACAAATTATGAAGATAATAATACGCTCTTATAAAGTTGATTTTGGATAATGTCGGGGCTATTTCGTTGACCCCGCCAGTGTTTTTTTGAGTTATCAGGTACTTCCAGTGTTGCACAAATTCTAATTTTGGTTGAACAAATTTGAACAAATTCTGCAATAAATATTTGTTCAAAAAAAAGATGAATTTGCGTGGGTGGTGGGGCCAGCGAAATGATGCTTTTTAGATGGCTTGAGTATAGGATGACACGATTATAACATGACAGAGGAATGAGATTTTCTGTGATTATTGCAAAATGTTATTGACTAAAGTAATTTAGAACAAATCTCAATAATTTTATCAAATATTACAGAGAAATGTAATTGAATTACTTGAGGATGTGGCCATATATTCTTACCTGCGATTTTGGGTTATAACTTTTGGATTATTATGTTTGCTGCTTTATGGCTGTAATAAGTCTTCTTATATACAAAATTAAATTTCCACTAAGATCGAGTTTATTTCTCTAGACTCTGGGTTCTAGGATCTATAACGAATTTTGTACAAAATAATTACCATAAGGAAAAATTAGGGTAACACGAGCGCCTTTTGAAATTCGGCGCCCTAAGCTTAGGCTGGGCTTTCTGCACACGGAGAAAAGCGGGTATATAAAAGTTCTATGCACGGCTATTCGTAGTATTCAAAAAAACGCACAATTCATCCTCATGAAAAAAAGTCAGAAAAAGAAAAACGTTGCTTTTTAAACATCCTACCAGATTGTCATAACACCTTTTTAAATTTATAATAATATAATATAGGTATTTTTATGACATACTTCAGACCAAATAAAAGGAGATTAGTTGTTGAATCCTTTATTGCACACTTTCAGTAGCCAACGTTTCGAAAACAAAAATGTTTTCTCTCACACAAACAACATCGCTTAAAACACCATCATTAATCTAACCTTTTTGAATTTTCTTGAAAAATCGATAATTCAAATTTTGATCGAACGCAAAAATAATGAAAAATCAAAAATTCAATTTTTCGGTCTAACTATACATGATACGAAAGTAGATAAAAGGACAAAAATTATGCATTCAAAAAAGATCTACAAATTTGTTTCTTACCACTTTTTGACAGGACGCGTATTTTTTGTATAAATTCGTAAAAAACAGCATGAGAAATAAAAAAATTAAAATTTTGAAGAAACAATCCAAGTTACGAAAAAAAAAGAATGTAGAAAAATTTGTTAACACGAAAAAGAGCTACAGATTTGTCATACAAACAATGACATTTTTTGGAAAACGTCACAAGGTACGAAAAAAATTCACAGACAAAAGTTGTTCACCCAGAACGGATCTACAAATTTGTTATCAATCATTTTTAGACAGAACGAGTAGCTACAATAACATTTCATCCAACTAAATTTGTCGTCTAAATTATATTTACAAATTTGCTCAAAGCCACATTGAACTAGGATGCATATTTTTAGTTCAAGTCGTAAAAAATAACATTGAGAATGAACAAATCGAATTTATGGAGAAACGACAAAAATGCAACGAACTGCTCAATAACAAAAATGTTTCTTTCTTATAGGATGCGCACTCTTTTTTCAATGATAAAAATAAGACAGTGAGAATACGCATGTTTCAATACCAATGCATATTATGAATTGTGATCATATAAATTTATTGAAATGATACATTTTTCAGGCCACTTGAGAATAACATTTATTGCAAAACAAGAAACAAATATTGAAGTAATCATGGCAAATAAAATTTGTACTTTATATTGCAATATCTGAGTAAGCAATCCCAAGCCGAGGTACATGAATAAATTCAATACACATGCATTTTACAAACCTCATGTAGGAAAGTTCACATTCTGAACGAAATTGAGTGTGAAGCACGAGATACGTGGCAAGAATGTGTTCGTTAAAGACGAAGGAGCTTTAACGAAAGAGAATTCACAATCGCCAAATTACAGTTGTCGATGCTTTGACCTTTAATTTTGAAAGGTCTGTCACAAATGTGGGGAAAATACAATGACCGAGCGCGTAGCGCGAGTTAAATGCAGTATCGAGCGCGAAGCGCGAGAACCAAAAGTCGCACGCCGTAGGCGCGCTCAAACTTGCGAGCGTAGCGGGCCGCGCGCGATAAGAATGTGCCCGCGCAGCTGGCAGATTTTTTTTAATGTCATAAGTTATTCATGCAATCTGACTAAGTGTATTATTGTGCCTTCTACGAAGTATAAATTGTTCATTGATTGAAATATTATTTTGATCAAGTGTTTTATCAACAATATTTTCAATAATTATCTCCAAAATTTTATTCACATGTCGAAGAAGACCCATTGGTATACAATTTTATTACTAACAAGATAATGGTTTCTGCCTCCTTTCGGAAATATAGTACAGTTTCATCTGTTTCCCACTGAGTTTGAAAATCACCCGAACACATAATTACATATAAAATTTCATTATTATACTTTACGCCTACTTTCCTAGTAGGTTGCTCAATAATAATTAATCCTCCCATCTCATTCACACCTGTAGGATTTCTTTAAAGGTTTTAATATAGAATATGCCTTTTTCGTGTGATGTTAATACTATCTTAAAACTGTTGCAACAATTGTCAAAGAGAATATATTCTCAACTGATTTTAATGGAATATTTTCTCTTAGATACTATATGAAAACTCTGGATTTCGAGGAGTTAATTCTTGTATATATTTTCATATTTTGAACTGTTTTCGAATGTTTTAAAATCTTCCTACTTAGAAGTTCGAGAATCATGTGAGTTTGATATTTTGCTATTTTTAGATAACTAAATCTGTCCTCAAATATGCCCTCGCAATTTTCAAATGATGTTCTTGAACTCGAAAAATCATCAGGTAGACCACCTATCGCGTGTAAGTGCGCAGGTAGTTGAAAGTTGAAGCGTCTTTAACCAGTTTTACAACCTACCAATACATTCAAATCTTTTGCTCGCTTAAGCCCTTTACTTTCCCAAGACTAGTGTCGATAATTGCTGAGTTTCGAATTAATTGATGGATATCATAGAATAAACGACATTCTTACATTTATTTTCAACATCGTCTTGGCTTCCTTTTCTTGTTTGTTCGCATGCCAGTTTCACCTTGAAAAAATCCAGAACTGCCAAACAAGTTTCAAGCTTCGAACTAATCTATTTTTTAATACAAGTTTCTTGATAAAAAATGTTTTGTTTTTTATTTTCAAGAAATGTTTATAGCGTCATAGTTTCTCAGAACATTTGGCCAAATCTTGAAAAATACTAAATGTTCCTATGTTCAATACCCAAAAAAAGTTCAACGAGTTCATATTACAAATGTTTTTTAGGAAATTTTATAATAATCTAACCGTCAGTTGAAGATAAGGCGAACAAAACGTGAAGATGATAAACAACGTGATATAAATTTTATTAGACTTATGGTATTATATAATACTGAAGTAACTCTCATGTCAGAATTTCCATAGAGAACGTTTCAAAATGTTCAAATACACATTGTAACTTTCAGTCCGATTTGAATATTCGGCTTATTGAGACTTCGAGAGCCTTTCTTCTGGTAATTGACGTCATGAATTTCACAAGGAACTTTGATAATATCGACTAATTAAACTCAATGTGAATTTGGAAGCCCCGAGCGCGGATTTTCATTAAACTGCGGCGGAATAACGTCGTTTCATAACGTTTGTACAAATGAATAGCATACCGCAGCGATATTTACATTCAAACATATTCGTTCTGAAATAGATTGGTAGATTTACAGCGATATCGAAATGGCGTGTAAAATGGCAATTATTTCATCTCCGACTCATATGCAGAGCCATCACGCTGAATTTAATTGGATGTCAAAGAACACAGCCAAATAGTTTTTTTAATGTGAAAATATTACATTCTGCACATTTCCCAATTATATGGTGTTTTTAAAATGAAAACTCATTCAATTATATTTTTTTGACCATTTAAACCGAAAAAGTGACCAAAATTGTATAATATCTAACCAAAAAAGTGACTCAAAATAACTAATATGCACGAATAATGTATATAATGTTATTTTGAATTCAAGAGAATTAAAAAAAATTCGATAAAATTTATTAGAATTCCCAGTGAATTTCAACAGATTCATTATGAATATAAGAAAAGCGGAAGAATCAACAAAAGTTCGAGTGAGTTCAGAGGAATTTAAGGGAGTTGAGGAGAATTCGATAAAATTCATAAATTTTCGATGTGCAAATTTAAGGAATTGAAGTGAATTGAACAAAAATGAGTCAATGTAGGCGATATACACCTACAAAGAAGGGTTTCGTAGTCTATTCGATCTTGTCGTATTCAACATGTCTAACATTTACATTTTTCAAGGAATCTGTATTATCTCCAGAGAATAACAGAAAATTCTTAAAGTCGTTTCAGACTAGATGGAGATATGAATTAAAAAATATTTTAAATTAATTTTTTTCTGAAAAAAGATCTTCTTCTTTGGCTCCGCTAGGAACCAAACCACAAAACTTCCGATTGCCGGTTGGGTGCTTTCTTATTAAGCTACTAGAGAGATCGAGAGAAGAAACTTTTCCAGAAAAAAAACGCATTTTTTGCCAGGTAGTAAATCAAAATTTTCAAGGAATCTGTAATATCGTCAGAGAATAACAAAGTATTCTTAAAGTCTTTTCAGAGTAGATGGAGATATGAATTAAAAATTATTTTAAATTAATTTCTTCCTGAAAAAAAATCTTCTCCTTTCGCTCCGCTGGGAATCGATCCTAAGAACTTCCGATTGCCTGTCAGGTGCTTTCCCATTAAGCTACTAGACAGATCGAGAGAAGAAACTTCATTCAGAAAATACACGCACTATTTTGCCAGGTGGTAAATCAACGTTTTCAAATTTTTCCGTTCAGTGAAATGTTAACGTCTTTTCAGACTAGATGGAGATAAGAATTCCATCTAGTCTGATAGAGATATGATCTCCATCTAGTTCGAAAGGACGTTACAAATTTTATGTTATTCTCTGACGATAATACAGATTCCTTGAAAAATTTGATTGACCACCTATATTTTCGTATATTTTCTTAAAAAAGTTTCTTCTCTCGATCTCTCTAGTAGCTTAGTGGGAAATCACCCGACCGGCAATCGGAAGTTCTGTGGTCCAAATTGATCTCAAATCTCCCCCACCCCTCTTACTTACACCTGTCTTACCATTTGCTTCTATCCTATCCCGTCCTGACCTATCCGATCCTATTTTGTCGTTCCTCTTTTGCCCTCACGTTCCCCATCCTACTTCCTTTATCACCCCCCCCCCCCCCCCCCTCACAGGTCCCCACCAACGCCTGGCACCTTTTCTCCTCCCCTTCAACTCCGCCAGTATTTCCCCTTCTTTACTTCCCCCACTTCCGTACCCACCCCATGCTTCTCACATATACTATAACCACTTCCCATAAATTTTTCCCACCTCCTAATCCCCCCCTTCCCCTAACTTCCTCTCCTCACTCCCCATTCAATCTTCTTTCCCTCTCCTCTTCTCACTTACTCACACGCGAAAAAAGAAGACCAACGGACGGATTGTCGGACACCCGATCGTAAATATAAGGCCTTCTGCCCGGGAGTGCCTAAGAATGCCTAAGAATTCAAGGTGATTTTGAAGGACCTTAGGGTGGATTCCAAATTAATTCAAATGAGATTAATTCAATAAGACTTTTAAAAATTCAAGGCGAATTAAAAAAATGAGGATAAATTAAAAAAATGTAAGAAAATTCCAACAAATTGGAGATAATTGAAAAGAATTCAGGATGAATTAATAAGAATCCAGGGTGAATTCCAAATCGATTCAAATGAATTGAAAAAAAAATTGTAATCTAAAATATTCCATTTTTTTTTAAATCTTGTTTTCAGGTGAACCCAATATTTCATCATAGCCACGGACTAATTCAAGTGACTGATGAGATGAGGATGTTATAAGTTAATGTAATACGATATCTGAAATCTTCTGCGATGATGTTTTAGGTAAAAAATTAGAAGCATAGTGTAGTTTGGTGTTCGCATTTTACCGCTGTTATCCATACACAGCGGCCGCAAGCGCTGGAGGTGTCAACAGTCGCCTCTGGATGCTTTCTTAGAGCTACCATCTGCCACTCCACAGGATTTTAGTCACTTGCTTCCTGATGGTCTAGAAAATTTCTCGCAATGCGACAGGTCTTCAATAAAACTGCCTTCTAAGCTACTGTCAGTACCCTACTGACTCCTTAATGTTCAAGATGTTCAGTGCATCTTGCGTGCAGATTGTCTGTAGCCGAAATCACAATAGGATGAATAGATGCATGTTTAACATTTCACCATATTGTCTTTACTTCATGCCTTAGCTCGCTATACTTATGGACCTAGTTTGTATAGATTGCCTACAAATTTCGGTTAAGCGGACAAGCAATGTCGAGCATGTAGACTCTTCCACCTTTTCTTTCTCGCATCACGATCTCGGGTCGATTGGCTCGAATGTAATGATCCGTCTGGATAGTAACATCCCAATATCAGATGTAATCTTTATTTTCTAAAACGGGCATTGGAATGTATCTATAGAAATGAATTCATTCTGTTAAGTGTCCTAGGTTTAGGGCAAGTTGTTAATGTGTAATGCCCGCCACAGCATTATGTCTGTGCGTATAATCTCTTTGAGCCATTACGCGACAACCATAAATAATGTGCTCGATGGATTCGTTGGTATCTCCACATAATCGGCACCGGTGAACCACGTCTTGATGAAACACGTGTTTGCGATAATTTCTGGTGCTGACAACCCTGTCCTGAATCGCAATGACGAATTCTTCCGTTTCTGGATACAGGACGCCCTTTCTCAGCCAAATATTGGATGCCTCACTATCCACTTCATACTGATCTAGCGTTTTGGGGTGTTCGCTGTGGATGGCGTAGAACAGGGATGGCGTAGGTGTTGATTGCCCTGATCTTGTGTGCCGAGTTAAGAGAACTCTTCAGAACCAATCTGAGTCTTGTAGTGAAGGCAGTCGTTAGGCTTTTCTTAACTATCGTATGCTGAATACCCTTAGATTCAAGAATACCCAGGTATTTATATGACTCGCCCTCAGCCATTGCCTCAATGTCATTCCCGAAATCGTTGTCTATCTCTGCGGTCCCTAATTCTCCTCTGATTAAATGCACTGTTCGGCATTTATCTAGTCCAAACTCCATGTTGATATCATTGGAAAACTGCTTTGTAACATCAATCACTTGTTGCAATTTCTCGTCCGAACTAGCGTATAGCTTCAGGTCATCCATGTATAGAAGATGGGTCACTTGATGACCATCCTCATTATCATTTACTCGGAACCCATGAGACATGCTATTTAAAGTTTTGCTCAGTGGGTTCAACGCTAAGCAGAAACATAATGTACTGCAGGAGTCTCCTAGGAAGATACCCGTCGTAATGCGTATTGATCTAGTTATCCTTGGCTGTCCATGATCAAAATACTTGATTCTTGTACCCCAAAGCATCATTGCAAGACTTAGGGAGTCAACGATGCGTGGGTAAATTTTGTATACTTTTAAGACTTCAAGCAAATATTCATGAGGTACGGAAGGAAACGCTTGCTTGTAGTCAATGTATGCTATGTGCAAGTTTCTTTGATGTTTACGAGCGCGCGTCATGGCAACAGCGTCTATGGATGTTCGATGCTCTTCTGAAAACACCTTGCCAACGCAGGATGCACACTAGTCAGGTACTTGTACAAGAAGTTGTGCACCATGGCCGGAACTGGAGCTTTCCAGTTACTTGATTCTTTCAAGACCGCAGGAAGATCTAAAGCTGTGATGTTAGGCAGCTCCATTTCCGGGTTATCGCTTGCTCGTGCTTTCTCTAGTTAGAACCACGCAGTGTCCAAATTGCTTCTATTAGTTTGAGGGACTTCGTTGTCTGTTTGGTTTTTTTGCTTGGCCTGAAAGGTTCGATTTTGTTCCCTTCCTGCACTCATTTTCTTATACCGACGCATTCTAGCAATAAGAACATCAAGTCTCTACCGTTGGGAGTCTATAATCTCATCCAATATTGTTCGTGTCATGTTTCGATGTACCGAGGGTGGATGATTTTATCAACATGGTGTATCAGCTTTCTGGTTTGATTTCCTTTTTTATATTGAGTCAGTCGACCCAATTTGCACATAACTTTACTGTCATCCACATCCAACCTGATCTTTCATGGTGGATCTTACTCCCTTTCTGGGGCAAAGACTGCATTTATAGGCCTAGTTCTGTGGCCCAACGTTCCAACGGTTGCTACAGCTGCACAGTATACAAGAGTTTGCACCTCTAACGCAGTTTGTGTTGCGTTCGAATGTGTTAGTTATTTAATGACGGACTGGCGTGGGGTAGCGAAAGGATCACATTGAATCGTGTCACAGTCGACGAACAAGACCCCAGAACATGTATCACCATGATTATGAAAACACCTCCAAATACCTGTTGTCGAACTCAATCCAAAAACTAAGAGTCCTTAAGGAAAGTTTCACTGGAAACCGGATCCCAGCAGGCACTCCTTTTAAACCCAAAAAAGGTTTTGGGTTTTTGTAGAAAATTGGAACAGATGTAGCCTCCGGAAGCTACGACCACGATCGTTCACCGAACGATCTATCCCGACGCAACCGGAGGTTATACGTCGTCCGACTCGTCACTCCTGACAACACCAGAAGTTGATCGAGTCGGGAAATCACTAAACAAGCACTCAATGCACAGAAGGTGACGTTAACTTTAATTAAAGGACTTAACCGCCCGAACCGTCCACAAGCAAGACTGGACCTTGAACCGTTGAACCACCCGATCACAGGCCACACTCGCCTACACCTAGGTGAATACTGAAAAGCCAGAAAGAAGGGGTACAAGCAGTGTTGCCAGATTGGTCGAACTCCATTACCGTAGGAGGCTCTGTAAATTTACCGTACAATTACCGTACGTGGATAAAGAAATTTACAGTACTGATTATGCTGATTTGAATAGTCGTACCAAAGATAGGTCGTACCCATTGTATATATTCGGCGAAATACGCGTGTTTTTCAGATCAAATTTTTAATTTAATTATTTGCGTACTAGGTATTTTCACTTCAACCACCAGCTCACTTCACTTCGTTGAGTGCTGAGGGGAAAACAATGGACCAAATGCATGGGACAAAACTTCATTTTTGTAATATCTTCGTCATGAATAATAATTATTATCATTTCATTATTCCATTAAATAATTCATAAAACATTAAAAATATTTTTGCAACACTGTACGGGAAGTTCTCTGTATATGCGCCAAAAAATGAGCAGAAAATGGCCGATTCTTGATGAAGTCAAAGTGTGCGGGAATCATAACATTCCCGCACAAAATTTCGTGCGGGAATGTTGACCATCAAGCATACTTTGAAGGAAAGTGTGTATCTGCTGTATTCCACGCACGGAAATTAAGGGAAACACTAGTTTCTGATTGGACGCAAGAATTATCACAAACAATCTGAAGCCACCGGATGAGTGATCCAACAGTATAAGCTGCCATTTGTCAACATTTTACGCGCGGGTTTCAGAATCAAATATTTTTGATTAGATTTTGAATCGCGCTCCAGATTACAGCCAATTGCAGAATTTGTCCAGCACTGCCAACACTGCCATCATTTCGTCAGCTGAGAAGTTGAGCCTTTAGGTTAGTTTGCCTGGTGCAACTTCGTGTATCTTTGGGAAGCTTACGTTTGAACTACCAACATTTCTTATGTCACGAACTTCCCTTTACAGGGGTTACAAAAAATAGTATATGGTGCGCGTGCGGGTGGGTTATTCCTACTCGTTTGGCGTTTCCAACCCTCGCTTCGCTCGGGCGGCGAACGTCAAACTCGTAGGAATCACCAACTTTCCGCACTTGTATCATAATGTACTATTTTCAAATATACTTATATGGAAAAAACATTAGTTTTTACGGAGATATTAGCAAAATATGGCAAAAATCGACCGAATCCTATGCATTTGGTACATTGTTTTCCCCTCGGCATTCAACGGAGTGAAGTTAGCTGACGATGAAGTGAAAATGCCTAATTAGGAATGTTCACTTCAACCAGCAGCTAACTTCACTTCGTTGAGTGCTGAGGGGATAACCCCACCACTAAATTTGTCATAAAAAAATAAGATCGTACTCGATCTAAATTTCCGTACAATTATCGTACATTGTTGTACGGTAGTCGTAAGTCGTACATTACTTAAAATTACCGCACATGTACGATAATTACCGTACGTCTGGCAACACTGGGTACAAATCTCAACAGAGGAGCTTCACACCACCACCCGACTCCCCACTCCCACCAAAGGGAAAAAGCCTGAAACTCAAAGAACAGAGAGAGACCCTCAAGGAGAAAGAGCACTGGGCGAAAACCATTTTACTAACAATGAAACCTTGAAGGTCGCTCAAACAAGAATAACAACATCAAATAAATTATTAACAGAATGCATAGGTAAAACCTTGCTGTTCAGGTGTTCTATTAGTGCACGCAGATCATTTGTGATGTTCATCTTGGGCAGTGAATGCCTTCGTCTTGGTTCTACATGTTTGAACTCTAGTAAAGCATGACGAAAATTCCTTTCAAGGTGCTGTAGTTTTTCTGGGACTTCGCTGTTTAGATCATCGTTTATAATGTCCGGATGTGGTTCTATTTCATCCGGTACTTGATGTTCATTATCCCTAGCAACTATGCTTTCAGCTGCAATCAAGTCTTCGTTGTCCACATCTTTCTATGGAAGTTCGTCAATAGGAAGCTGCTGTTCCACTTCCATTTCGATGGCAGCTATTTTAACAGCCGAAAGCACTCTGTTTACAGATATTGAGCGTTTTTGATCTGCTAGATTCTACTTATTTATTTTTGTGGCTAGTTCTGGGTACTTAGGTAAGGAGAGTCGATGATGTTCTCTTCTTGCACTTTGAACCCTTTTCTTTGCCAAAAAATAAAAGTGCATCACATCTCTGTTCATATGGTATGTCCATTTTAATCGCCTTCTTGATTGTTGAACCTCTGCTTCTGCCTCTGGTTGTATTAGTTGATCTACCTCTGGAAGATTTGGTGGTGCTGGATCATCACCAGGTTGAGAAAGAACATCAATTGCCGCTGCTTTTGACGCGGCTTTCTCTAACTGATGTTCATTGCCGTCGTTTTTCCACGCCAAATCGTCCTGTTGCTTAATCCCCATTGCTCGATCTTCTGAGATGTGTAGATTAGTTCTGATGTCCTTCACCTTAGCGATAAGATCGCTTAGTGCGACTTCTTCTATTTAAGAATACTTTGCAGCAAATTTCGTTCTAAAATTTTGTCCTTTTTTGCATGAGGTTTCAAACTCCGCACTTTTATAATAGAGACGCATCAATTCGTCATTCATTTTTGTATCCCACTTGATGCTCTTCCACGGTATTTTTTTTTTAGGTGGTTGGCTGCAAATAGCTAACGCTAGCCAAAGCATCCTTAGCAGGAACAGTTGATGTTTCACTGCTTACCGTACGTCGTAGATGTTCTTGCTGACCAGCTGTTTTATGAGTGAGATCTGCCGGACCATCTCGCAGCTCCCAATCAGCAACGTCCCGCATGCTGTGGCCCCCAGCGGTGGCTCCAGGGGCGCCCCGAGGATCCTGGCATGGGAAACCCTGTCAGTAGCAATGCTTCAGCCATCATAGCCGTTAAATTCATGGGAGGAAAGCTCAAGCCCTACCGCGACGACATCGCGAGAACACCTTCGGTAGGGTAAATATTCCATTATTATTATTTGAGAAGTTGTTGGCTCCGGAAGCTACGATCATAGTTCTTTGAAGCAACCAGTCCCTACGCAAATGGAACGTGAACGTCATCCGCTTCTGCTCCTTCTATCCTAGAAGGTAAGCAAGAGCGCGAAATTTACGCGACATAACATCGGGCAACACTGTTCCTTGGAGTCAGGTCTCTACCCTCAGATTACCTTACGCGGCAGACGGGACAGTTGGAGATGGATTTTTTACCTCCGTATACTTTTTTATAGCTACCAATCTTTGTAGAATGTTATGAGGAACAGTGTTGACGGACCAGATGAAGTGATCCCAGATGAACAGTTTTTTGCATCCGGTTCGCGATGGAATGAGCCTGACGCTGGCAAGCCGGAATCTTGTTAAGTTGGCTAATAAATGAAGCTTTCATACCTCCAATACAGCCGATTATGAGAAATACGAGATGGACTTTGTAGCCTTGGTACAGCCTGCTCATCTCGAAAAGAAGTGCTTGATATTTCGCCCGTTTTTCTTCCTCCTCTGCCGTGATATTACCTTCGGTCCATCCATCTTGGAGGACAAAATCAGGCTTCGTAGCACTGATACGTTGAGTGGTGGAGAATGAGAAATTCCAGAAGATCTTACACTGATCATTCTCCACAACGGACTCGAGTTCCCCCTGGGCGTATGGCAAGACGGGCAATAGATCAACATCATACAAGTACCTAAGACGGTAATATAACAATTTTAGAGCCGCATTGTGTCTCCCTATGTACTCGTAGCGTGCATATTTTGAGCATCCACTGAGTACATGTCCAAGTGTTTCTGGCTCTGGTTTGCACGCTCGGCAGCTGGTATCGCCTACATGTACATTCCTTATGCGCTCGCGGTAAACTAAGGTGTCTATAACGCCGTCATGACAGGCAAAAAGAAATCCCTCAGTCTCCGATTTTAATCTAGGAGAATTGAGAAACATGTTGGACAGACCCATCGAGAGCTCTTCTCTACGAATAATGCCGTAAAATTTACCATGGAGGGGATTGTCAGCATGTTCTCTTGGTAGAAGCGTATGTTCTGTTTCTTGTACACGACTTTTGAGCACTAAAGGTGATAGTGATGCTAGGCTATGCGTACTGTCGCTGGAATCAAACGGGAGGCCAAGCTCCTCTGCGGTCCTATCTGCGGCACTTATCATTATTATACCATTAGGCCATTTCCCTCTCAGGGTAGGCGTGACTTACTCGGTGAGCGGAGGAATAATGTAGGGTAGTGTAGGGTAGGGGTTATAGAGTTTCTAGATTGATCTAAAATTCTCGTAATATTTATTTGAATGATACCGACCCAGTCTGCTGATCAATCTCTCTAGCGATCACCTCAAGTGAAGATCCTCACAAAATTGTTACGTGTGGTTCCCCACATGAGCCCATTAGTATCCCAGGTCTTTGTTTCAGGCGTCTTTCACTCTATTGTCACTCTGTTCATAAACTATTTGTCGTCACAGTTTTCTGTCCTGGCATACTTCTCTGGCTTCCTTCACGTCCATGCATTTTTTCATGCAAGCTCTCGTGTTTCTATGACTTCCTATGTCTCTTCGGATTAATGTCTCATTCACAGATTCTAACCATTCTTTCGGCG
Organism: Andricus quercusramuli; assembly: GCA_932178445.1. Classification (NCBI taxonomy): domain Eukaryota; kingdom Metazoa; phylum Arthropoda; class Insecta; order Hymenoptera; family Cynipidae; genus Andricus; species Andricus quercusramuli. The sequence continues at coordinate 34,955 of CAKNXH010062637.1, forward strand.
GTCTACCTCTGGGCATTCTGCCATTTACTTTACCTTTATACAATTGTTTGGTCAGTCCTTCATCTTTCATTTTTTCAGCATGTCCGAACCATCTTAACTGATTTCTTCCCCATATTCCAACTAGTGTCTCTCTTGTTACACATTCTTTGAGTATTATCTCGTTTCGGACTTTGTCCATCAGTGTTTTCCCGCATATTGTGCGCAGAGGTTTCATGCCAATAGCGTTAATTTTACTTTTGTCCTTTTCTTGGCAGCTCCATGTATCGCTACCATATAGTACAGTCGGTACAAATATAGGATTATGTATGGCCACTTCAGCTTTTTTTGATATATTTTTACTTCCGAGAATGGACCCTGTTCTACCGATAACCTTCTTACCCTCATTTCTGCACCTATCTAACTCCCTATCTATTTTTCCGTCGCTAGTGAATAGGCTAAACAGATATACGTACTTATCAACTTGTTCTAATCTCTCATCATTTAGGACAATATTGCATGTTCTTCATGCTTGTATCGAGGGTATTCAACATTCTTTACAAGTCCTCGATTGATTCTGCCATAACAATCTTGTCATCTACGAAAGCTAACCCACGTACCCTCACTGTTTCGAAATCTACACCTTCTTCGTCCAAGAGGGCCATTCTTAGACACTTATCTATGCATATGATAAATAGCAAAGAGGACACAACGCATCCTTGTTTCACACCTAGCATAATATGGAACGGGTCCCTATCATCTCACATGCGGCAAGTCCCTCTGCGGCAAGTCAAACCTGCGGCATATCACATCTGAGGCATGTCACATCTGATGCATTTCACATCTGCGGCATCTCTCACCGGTGGAAAGGGATTCGACCAATATTATTTCTTTGGCGAGTCACGTGGTGCCTTCCCGCCCCCCCCCCCCCCCAAGAGACGTTGGAAAAGGGGTAGGGGCTGGACCAACATTATTTCTTTGATTAGTCACAGGGTTGCGGTGAGAGATGCCACAAAAATGTCAATTTCACTGTGAGAAATGCCGCGCAGGAGAGAAGCCGCAGTTCTGAAATGCCGCATATGAGACATGCCGCAGATGAGACATGCCGCAAATGTGACATGCCGCAGGTTTGACATGCCGCAGGTGTGACTTGCCGCAGAGAGAATTGCCGCATGTGAGATGATATGTCCCCATATCGAACCAGTCACTCAGTTTCCCACTAACCCATTTCATTGCCCTACGAATAAGTATTTTTAAGTATATTTTACATACGGTACTTAATAAGCTGATATCTCTGTAATTATTGCAGTTGCTTTTCTCTTCCTTTCTTCTGTATATTAGTACGATAATCGCTTTTCTTCAATTGTCTGAGACTTCTCCCGTCTCGATACATAAATTTATCAATTTGCACAACCTGTGAGGTACGTATCTACTCGCCACCGTATATGAGCATTTCAGCGCTCATACTGTCCACACCAGCAGCCTAACCGTTTTTAAAGTTTTTAATTATACCTCTAATCTCAGTGACACAGACTTTCTCAATTGGGTTTTCTTATGCATTATGTTCTATGTCGCAGTTCCATTGCGCTTTATCTTCACCTCCTAATAATTCATTAAAAGAGTCTCTCCAAGCGTCTACTACCCCGTCTGTATCATATATCACTTCACCTTTGCTGTTTCTCATGCAGACAAACTCTATACTTTTACTTTCCTTCATCTCTTCAAATAATAGTTTCATGGTTCCTTCAAAGTCGTTTTGTATTTTATTCTCTTCTTCTGTTCTGGTTTTGTCTTTGCTTTCCTTAATTTCAGTAAAATTCGAAAAGTTTCGGAACAATCTGATAGAATCGATAAGAGTTAAAGATAAATTTGAAAGTCTTTAGCGTGAATTTGAAAAAAATGACAATCCAAAAAAGATAGATAGAATTTAGTGGATTTCAAGGCAATTTATAAGATTTCAAAGATATTTAAAAAATCAATAAGATTCGGAAATCCTTGGGCTTTTTATTTTAATTTATTGAAAGAAGTGAATAAAAAGTGATTTTTTTTCAAAGTGACTATAGCGGCTTCATCTTAAAAAATGTACTAAAAAGTGGTTGGGGGAAAAAGGTGACTAAAAGTATACGTCAGAAACATCAACATTTGCAAGTGGCTGTTCAAATTAATGAAACTTAGTGAAATTGAACTGATACATAAGAGAAGAAATATCGAATTTTAAAATGTCGGTTATTCAAAAAAAGCCAATGCCAAAATCCGTAAGGTGTAACTTCCGTGAATTACCAAATTTTCAAAAATTCTTTCATAGCGAAATTTCTTTAATTTATCACTAAAATTTTACCAAGTTTATTCAAAATTGAACAACCACTTCCAAACTCTGATATTTCTGACATATACTGACTCAGTATTATTTTGGTAAACAACGTTCTTATGTAACCTCTGTAATTATTACTAGCACTATGATTTTTAGCTTAAATATAAAAAGCAGGCAGGAGTTGGCGAATCATGAATATGACGAGTAAAATGCTCTCGACTAAAGTTTATCCGAGGGATGAGAGATTTTCGTTTCGCAGTTTCGAAAACAAAAGCAGAACGAGAAATGGTGAGAGCAATAAGGCGGATGAGAAAACGGGAAACAGAAACAGATGCCAGTATTCGCTCTACTTCATCCCCCGGCTTCACCCCTCGCGCTTCCTCTTACACGAGATTGCAATTTTTGGTTAGTCGTCGTTTGCCTTTTCTGCTCTTCGAATATCAGAAAAAAATACAGTTTCAGGTCTCATAAGTAGGTACACTCTAATCTGGAAGCTACGATAAAAAACGTTTTCTTCTAAATATAACGAAAAAAAACTTTTTAATTTTTGTGCAATTACTTTGCAACAATGACATAAAATCAATAAAACATTACACAATAGCTTTCTAATCTTTGAAATCACTTTGTCATCGATTCTAAATCTTTTTGCAGTCCCTTTGCAATAATTTTGAAATCACTTTACGATTGTTTTTTAATTATTTTGCAATTACTTTGCCATCTCTTTGCAAACATTTTACAATCTCTTAGAAATAACTTTGCCATCGAATATTAATACTTTTGCAATCATTTTACCAACGCTTCTTAATTCAAGTGTCCTAAAATGAAAGTCAAGTTCGTTAGCCAGCCATTTCACATGAAAATTCAAAAAGTGAGCGCATTTTCAAAACGTTTCAGACCACTTTTTCCAAATTAAGAAATTTTATGTGTGGTTATTAGTAGTACTCAAGACGAAGAACTAATTATCTTAATGACTTTTTTTAAAAACAAAAAAATTATCGGAGTTTCGGCATTAACAAAATTCCAAGAAACAAACGAAAATTAACATTTTATGCGAAACAACGCATGATATCAAAAAATGTTCAGAGAAGAAAAACGTTGCATTTTCAACACCACACAAGATTATCGCAACAACTTTTGGAATCTTCTCGAAAAATCGAAAATTCAAATTTTGACCTCACAAAAATTAATGAAAAATCAAAAATTCTATTTTGCGGTCAAACTATACAAGATACGAAAAAAGATGAATCAACAAAAATTGTGTATTCAAAAATGATCTACAATTTTGTTGAAAATCACTTTTTTACAGGCCGCGTAGTTTTTTTTTTGTTGAGGATTGAACTATTTTGTTGAAAATATTTGGTTGCAAATTCCTCTATTTCGTTAAAAATTAAACTTTTTTGGTATGAAATTAATATTGTTGTTCGAAAATTCATTTCATTGATTGAAAATTTAACTATTAGGTTGAAAATTCCTTGAAAATTCCAAATATTTGTTTTCTAATTTTGAAAATATTATTAGAAATTATTCTTCTTTGGTAGAAAATTAACCTTCTTGGTTGAAAATTTATCCTTCTGGTAGAAAATTTATCTCTCTGAATGAAAACTAGTTCTTTATTGGAAATACTTTTTTAATAATGAAAATTAACCTGTACTATTCAATTTTTACATTCTCATCACAGAAGGTATTAAATTTGTGTAAAACTTGAATTCCCCTTCCTTTTTTTGTCAGATGTCAACGTTTTGAGACCCCCTGAACCCTAAGAGCAGGTTTTCGTTAATGTGTCCGTCTGTGTGTGTCAGTAGATTTTTAGTCTATCAGCGCGATAAATTTCGAAAGAATTGATAGATTGGATTGGCCATGGTATACTCTTTTAGTATCCTAAACTGAATAGGAAAGGGTACAACAGTGCAAGGAGCAACTGTGTACGAACACATCTATGCACGTTGTTGGCCACAGGCACAACTGTACACCGGCCATCTGTGCACGTCTAAATTTCGACGTGTACAGTTGGGAGTCTACCATCTGTGCACATTAACCATTGCTAGGGTACCATCCGTGCACGCCTAAAAATCTTGGTGCACAGATGGTACCCTCCCAACTGTGCAAGTCTCAAATAATACGATCAGATTTTAAAGTTGCAAGTCTACGTGCACAGATGGGATTTTCCCAATTGTGCACGTGCACAGATGGAAGACTTCAAACTGTGCACATGAACCGTTGGTAGCGTACCATCTGTGCACATCTAATTCTCGTCGTGCACAGTTTGAGTCTCCTATATGTGCCGTTAACCATTGCTATGGTACCATCTCTACACGTCGACATTTCGACATGCACAGTAGGGAGTGTCCTATCTGTGCATGCCAAATTCGAGACGTGCACAGATGGCCCAGTGTACAGTTGTGCCTGTGGCCAACAACGTGCACAGTTGTACCAGTGGCCACGGACGTGCTCAGATGGGCTCGTGCACAGTTGCTCCATGCAGTTGTCCGTCACCGAACTAAATGTCAAGTTCGTTAGCCAGCTATTTCGGAAGAAAATTCAAGACGTTAGAGTATTTTACAAATTTTTTAGACAATTTTTTCGGATAAAAAATAAATTACCAAATTTATAGCATTTACAAAATTAAAGAAAAAAACAAAAATTGCAAGCCAAAGAACGCACGATATTAAAAAAAGTCAAGAGACGAAAAACATTGCTTGTTGAAGACCCTATGAAATTGTCAAAATAACTTTTTGAATTTTCTTGAAAAAATCGAAAATCCCAATTTTGATCGCACAAACAAATAATGAAGAATGAAAAATGCAATCTGCGGTCAAACTATACCAGATACGAAATAAGATGAATGAACCAAAATTGTGCATTCAAGAAAAATCTACGAATGTGTTCATATTAACTTTTTGATCGAACGCGTAGTTTTTGTTTCAATTCGTAAACAGCATTGAAAATGTAAAAATATTAAATTTTTGGTCAAACGATACAAGCTACAAAAAAAGAAAATGAAAGAAATTTTGTTTACCCAAAAAAGAGCTACAAATTTTTTACGAATTTTTGTATGGGATATGTGGTTTTTGTTTTATTCGTAAAAAACAACATTAAAAATTAAACAATCTAATTTAAGGACAAACCGCACAAACTATGAAAGAAAATGAATTAACAAAAGTTGCTCATACAAAAAAGAGCTGAAAATTTCTTAATAATAATTTTTTGACAGGTCGCGCAGTTTTTATTTTTTGATCGAAAAGAATAACATTATAAATAACAAAATTAATTTTTTTTTAAACGGCACAAGGTAAGAAAAAAATTTAATAAACAAAAGTTATTCACCCAAAAAGGATTTAAAAATTTGTTATCGATAATTTTTAGATAGAACAAGTCGATGTTCTTTTAATCGTAAAAAAACAAGTCAAACATAAAATAATTCAACTTTTGGAAAAACGACATAAGAGACGACAAAAAATTTTCAGTCAAAAAAGATCTACAAATTTGTTATAAACTCTTGTTATGAAAATATACTAAGAACCAAAAAATTACCTTTTATTTTAAAGGGCACAAGCTGCTGTAAAATTTTATTTGACAAAATTTTTCGCCTAAGTTACATCGACAAATTTTCTCGAAACCACTCTACGCTAGGATGCGTATTTTTAGTTTAAATTGTAAAAAGGAACATTGAAAATAAAGAAATTGAATTTATGGAAAAATGACACCAGTTTCAGTAAAATGTTTAATAACAAAATTGTTCTTTTATCTTATAGTATGCGCACTTTCTTCAATCATAAAAACAAGACAATACATATGTTTCAAAACTAATGCATATTCTGAATTACAATAATACAAATTTATTAAATTATAAATTTTTAAGGGTAGCTGAGAATAAAATAAATAATAGCTTACATTTTTATTAATATTTGCAGGTAGTAGTATACCATTAAGCCATTTCCCCTTCGGGGTAGGCGTGACACTACCCGATTCGGGTAGTGTTTCTAGGTGGATAGTTTCTTGGAAAAATTTGCTCGCAGATTTCGCAAAGAACCGTCGGACATTCGAGACGAAATCAGTTCGAGCTAAGAAGAAGAAGTGTGGGCTCACCACACCATATTATTCCATATTATATATCCAGATTTATAAGTAATTTCATGTACTTTTATTATTACAAGAACAACTTTCAACGTAAAGTGCAGTGGAAATGCAATATTTCACAAAAAAAACTGACTGTTTAGCAAACTTTTGAGAAGAGGGTACTTTGGAACAAGCGATAATTTCGGACGTACGCTAATAAATAGAAAATTTTATTCATTTTGTAGATTTGCTCGGATTCTTTTTGTCTACGCAGTGCTTAAGGAATATGGTATTCCAAAAAACAACTAAAACGAATATTTTTTTCATCAATTAAAAAAAAAACTTTTGAAGGTTTTATATCTTCTTTTTCAGTTTTACGGAAAATTTACTGCACTTTAATTTTTATTGTGAATAATTTCAAAATGGATGCTCTGCAGTAGACGAATATTCAAGAAACTGATAAAAACTGCAACTTTTCACACTTTTTTCAAAATTGTAATGGGTCCTACATGTCCACAAATTTTTAAACTTCAAATACTTTTTTCGATTTTAAGCTATACAGTAGAAGCCGCAAAAGCGCCTATTTAGAGTTATTTTCACGAAAATCTACGTTATAACTGCAATTAAAAAAAAATTCTCTTTATTCAACAATCCCTCCAGCGTTTTTTTTGTCTTAAAATTATCGTGAGGTACTACTGAAATAATGTCAGAGGGAAACGGGAGTTTTTAGTTAAATTTGATCCAAGCCGACTGTGATTGCTCACTGAGAGGGTGAAAAATGTAAATCAAAATCAGCCTATCACTAACAAGTTTTATTTTCGGTCCCTTATAACTTTTGTAAGATTTGAAATACATCATTCAATAATCTGAGGTTCCGTGGAGAAAAAATAAGTTTAAAAATTTCGTGATTCTCAGAGATCTACATAATAGGCCCGATTTTGAAAAATATTGTACGATTTCAATACTATCAGTTATTACATACAAAACCTCATTTTTGTAGACCTTAAAATCTAAAATAATTTTTAAAAGTTTCACAAACTATCTTAAAATATTTGTGAGTCTGTAGAATCTTTCTCGGACTTAAGCTTTACATGAAAGAAAAATTAGGAAGACTTTATGAATGTTTTTGTTTATATGAATTTTCAGTGCAATAACGATTCTGCATGCTCAAAAAATTGTCGGATAGTTTGAACAACGTTGAAAAATACTTTTAGTTGTTTGAGCTTGATAAAAATGAGATATTGGATTACAAAAAATGAAAATATTAGAATCTTGCAACATTTTCGAAAATTGGACGTAATTTGAAGATTAAGCAAAAAAGTTTAGGAAAGCGGTTTTTTTCAAAACGAAAATGCAGATGTTTTGTAACCTTTATTTTATTCAGGGTCTAGCTATTTTAATTGTAACAATCTTCTTAATTTTTTTAGGTGAATATTCTAAATATGTTAAAAAAAACGTACGATAGTTTGAAAAGCTTTTAGAAATCATTTTAGTTTTTTGAGATTTATAAAAATGGAATTTTGTCCTAGAAAAACTGAAAATATTAAAATCTCATAAGATTTTTGAAACTGGGCGTTATAGGTCAGGGAATGTTAATCTAGTCAGGGAAAGTCAGGGAATATCAAAGAAAACCTGAAAGAGTCAGGGAATTTTCGATGAATTGATGCTGAAGTTTATAAAATTCTATGGCGAGGTTGTTTCTATACCTAAAAGAAAAGTTGGTCAGGTGAAAGTCAGATGAAGTCAAGGAATTTGGGAATTGAGAATTGCGAATTGTTGTAGCTAATTTTTTCTTCACTGAATCTCAGGATATTGATCAACCTATTTCAAATTTTATGCATGTTATATGAGAGCCAAAATGATACTTTTCAGTGCTCGGCTGTTTTTAGTTTTCAATCCCCCCCCCCCCCACACCCTACTGCTTACTCCACGTCAACTGACTTCTTGAGATGTCAACGGATTCAAGTGACTTTAAGAGAATTCTTGTGAACTAAAGTGAACTCAAGTTCATAGAAAAAACTGGAGGTACGAAACGTCGGAGGTAATTGTTCAAGCAGGGTAGAGTCAGCTGATAACTTCAAACTGAGAAAAACTTTCCTTGGTTAGAGGCCTTTAACGTGCTTCCTCTAACGGAGTATGCCGGAGATATCTGTGTTTCACCACGGAAAGTTTACTTCAGTTTGGAGTATCCCACCTCGCGTTTACCCTGCTTGACCAATCACCTGCAACATTTCGTACTCTCAATTTTTTCTGTGTTACTTCAAATGACTTTAAGTGACTTTCGATATTTCAGGAGATTTCCGATATTTCCATACTTCAGGAGATTTCATTATAAGCATTGAAAAAAATTGGGATTAGAAACGTTGCGGGGTAACATCGAGGTGGTTAGTTGAATGCGGGAGGGGCACACTCGCCGTGGCAAAACAAAAATTCTCACCTGGATTTTTAGTGTAGTCCAGCAGAGAATATTTGATTCACCATGACGCGTTTCCCCCCTATCCATTACACAGTTGAACGTTACACCGTTTCACCCATTACCTGCAAGCTTCTTACACCAAGTTTTTTCTGTGAGTGTACACCTGACTTATGTAACAAGATCTCAACCGCTCGCATATTGTTTTGACATAAATTATAGGTGAGATTCCCTAATAAAGTTATGTGTAAGTCCTATTTGGCACTTGAAAACCTACAAAGAGCCAAAAGGGAGAAAGGCATACACGAGTTTTAACGTACAACACTTTGGATTCAAAAATATGTAAATTGAGGGCTTTGTGTGATAGCAAAGCAGTAGCCAGACTAAGCAACGCTCTTTCGCATTTTCCGCACCCCCTTTTGGTTATTAATGGCAATACAAATCTCGAGAGTCATCGAGCGCTCTTCAATCTGAATGCCTTCTGCTCGTGACGTCACGCTACACGCGTATATGTACGTATATACTTGAAGGCGGTTTGTTATGTTTTTATTCCGCTGAATGACTCAATCGTTTCGCCTCCGCATCCGCATCTACTCCAATGGGAACACTTCAGACCCACACGCTGGGGTGAATTTACTTGCCTCGGGGACCTTCAATTAACTTCGCTGATTACATCCAGCCACTGTCGTAGTCAAACGACTCTTTAACCTTCCGAAACCACCCGATCCAGCCAGGACTAAAGTATTTAATCGTTGCATTATTTTCCTGCACTTTGACCTTTATTCAGCAACAAAGAGCCTCCACCCCCGTGCAAACAAAGACTTTGGGCGTTCGACTGCCGAGCATGACTAGAAGGGTTAGTAACATTGGCAGGGGCCAGAGGTAGCAAACTTTAGAAACACAGGTGCATTTGACCTGCGATTACCGATAAGGATTGTTTCTCAATTTCGTTGTTCACTGAGAGCCCTTGACTTGGTAAGCGTCGTTCTAAATTTGGCTTTTGTCACCAGAGGGAGAGAATTACTCGAGGTCTGGGGTGTACAAAACATTGAAAGAGTAGCACTTTAGTAAAAGGTCTGAGGGTGGAGTCAATAGGCGAATTTTGTTGAAGATTCTTTTGTTTGGAAACATGTTACGCCTGGCTCGATCCAAGAAATTTCGCGAAAAGCGTGCATGGATCATTGTAACAATGTAATTCAGGCTTTCGGGTTTTTATTGTTCAATCATAACTCGCTTCAGGTTGCAGAAAAGTCACGAAAAAAATCCACACATCTACTAAAATCTTGACTAAAATAGAGATAACAAAGGCCTGGTTGAAAATTTGAAAAAGAATCTAACAACTTGTCCAACGCTGTTGATGAATTTCACACGCGAAACGTTGTGTAAACGAGATGTAAAGTCTAGTGAAACAGAGCTGCGTGCGGAAGGCATTCCCAATGATCTGGGTCTCTTTCTCTCTCCTTCCCCTCTCAGCCTTTGACTCACTCAACCCCTAAAATCACCCCCACGCATTTCCCCCGCACGCCATGGAACCATCCACCCAATACTCACCCGCAAATATAATTACTGACGTTTAAGCCGCTTCCATTGTGTGCCGAACGCTTGACTTGTTCGACGTCGCGTATATACAGCCTCGCGTATCCAGAACGGCGGCGAGCAGCGTTGTTCCGTATTGTTCCGCATTGTTCCCGCTGAAATCGATGCCCACTGCAGAGTCGAGTGCTCGAGTGCGAGCTCCATTCGCACGTCGAATTCTCACTTTATCATTCCCCGCAAAACCACTGACGCGACATCTTTTAGGCAGGAAAATCCAATTCAATTTTTAAACCACTTTTCTCTGATAAAAAGTGAGGGAAGGGGCAATAATGATGGAATTTCGAGGTAATTTAACGTTGCGTTTCGCAATCAGTTAAACGATTTATGCATTAAATCAACCTTTCAAAGTTTCTTTTGAAATAATGATCTCAATTTATGAGAATGTTACCAGATTTATTGACATTGGGAATTTGGATAAAGTAAAAATACGAAACCAGAAATGATCTCAAGACGTGCAATTGACCCGTTAAATTGGCATCACGTTAACAATTTTCGTTCATGATGTGTTCTTGCATAAAATCAGTTTTAAAAAACTCTCTTTCTGAAATATTTGCGCGCAAAAAAATGTAAATTCGAAATTTAAATTATTATCGTCAAGCAGAAAATTTAAAATATATCGAATGAACGAATATAATAGTATTCCGGTCGAAGTTTCGGATAAAATGAAATCATTTTGATACTTTTCGAATACTGGACGAATTCAATTGAGTCAGAATAAATCCGATATTAGTACACACATGATTTTGTATTATTCTGCGTTAGCTTTTCATGACGGTTGAATTCGAGGGCAGAATCGAAGTCATTCCAAATGATTCCGCTCCCAGTTAGAAATTACTCGGCAGTCATTCTGAATAATTCGGCATCACTCTGGATCAAATTTTCATTTCGTTTGAATCCGCCATCTTTCAAAGTCATTCTAGTTAATTCAACTCCAATTTCGAAGCTATTCCAAATGATTAAGTTTCGTACAAAATAATTCCATTCAAATTGAAAATTTTTGGATTCATTGGGAATAATGCGGAAAGTAATATCGGATTCAGGGGAATTTAGATTGGTTAACTTTCATTCCGTTTCAATTTGCAAATTTCACCAGGGGGATTATAAGGTAGTCTTAGATCAGCTTCGGACTGATTTTGTTTTATTTTGGTGTTGACGCACAAATTGAGAAGAAATAAACAGTCAGGCCGAATGAGACTTGGATTTATCAGGTCTAAGCTCACATGTTGAAAAGGATTGAAAGGTGTTTTTCGCTTTTTTCGAAATGGGGGCATATATTAAAAAGAATTGAAAGGTGTGTCTGGATTGGTTTCGAACTGAACTTGTTGTTGGTATACGGATTAAGAAGAATTGAAATTTCTGTTTAGAGGTGTTTTTCGTTCATTCTACTTAGGTAGAGGGCTTGCAAATTATTGAAGGTTGGGTTCGGATTGGTTATGGATTGATTCAGATTGAAATGGACGTTGGTTCGCAGATAAAGAAGGACTGAAACTCGCTTAAGTTCAGCTGCGGATTCAATTGGATTGAAAGTCGGATGGAAGTGGATTGAAAGTCGAATGAAAGTGGATTGAAAGTAAGGTTCAGATTGATGTCTTGTTGAATCGTATTGGCCAAAACGAATGGAAGTAACACACAAGTTTGGTCGGAGGACCCACGAATTGATTCGAATTATACACACGGATTGAAAAGTGGTGAAGAATTAATTCGGATTGAACATGGCCTTAGTGCGCAGATTAGGAAGGATTGAAAAGTCTTTCCAGATGAGCCTCGAATTCATTCGGATTTTGGAAGTAACGCACGGATTGAAAAAGATTGAAAACTTTCTTTAATTTGGATCGAATATAGTAAACAGTTGAGATGAACGGCCAATCTAGAAGGGTCTCATAATTAAAACTCCACAGCATTTGGAGGACTGGCTGCTCAATAATTTGGGGTATCATCAATGCTACTTGGTCAACTTTCCAACTTGACTCGAGCTGAATCAATTTTTCACTTGTTTCCCTGGCGGACCGGCCGAACGCAAACATTACGCTACAGCGTAACGGTAAAGTAATGCTAAAGTAATGGTAAAGTAATATGGCATTATAATTAATAAAGGAAACAAAATTAATATGTAAACTGTTGCAATTATAATAAAACGTTGAAATTTACGTTCAACGATCATGCCGCAATTGCAACAAGTTGCTTTTGCAGCATTAAAAAATAAAAAAACATAGTGACCGTCATTGCAGTTGGGCCCCTGCATATTGGCAACCCGCTAACGTGGCTTTAAGTGGGTTGCCAGTCTGCAGGGACCCGACTTGAATGACAGCCACTTTGTTTTTTTATTTTTTAACGCTGAGAAAGCAACTTGTTGCAATTACGGCATGACCATTTAATGTCAATTTTAACGTTTCATTATAATTGCAACAATTTACGTATTAATTTTGTTTCCTTTATTAATTATAATGCCATATTACTTTAGCATTACTTTACCATTACTTTACCGTTACGCTGTAGCGTAATGTTTGCATTCGGCCGGTCCGCCAGGGTTAGCAGGTGTAGTTATTATTAAATCATGTGGTATGATTTGATCTGAGAAAAATACAAAAAACACTTTTTTATTCATTTTTCAACGGAGCCTATATAAGGAGATTATTCTAGACTTTATTTCGCCATAAGCGGTAAGCGGTAAGCGGTGCTTCCCTTTGGCGTTGCTTTGAACGAGACTCTCTATTAACTTGCATCAAATGATAATGACGTTCAACGTAGCGTCTACGTGCATGTATACTGGGTGATTCTCGAATAGGCAAAAATCTAAGCACTGAACCTACTATACACTGTTAGAAAAATCTGTATGAGATTTAATATACATGTGTGTGAAGCAAATATGCACTACCGCTACTGAAATGTAACATACATGGGTGTAGTGAATTTAATATACATGTGTATTAAATTTAATATACAGGTCGGTATAGCAGTGTGCATGAAAACTCAAAGTGCTTTCATTTCTTTAAATCTTGTCAAATATTCGCAATTAAATTAATAATCTAGAATTCATCGACTGAATTGCTATTTATAATGAAAGTGTGACGTACGGGTAGAACTTTTTCCAAAATCCAGTCTAAATAGTAGAAATTTAATGCTAGTATAGTTGATTGTAGGTTAGGTCTGTTATTTTTTTGCTTAATTGATCTTTTCGACTTAAAATCCAGTCATATTTTTGATTAACTGGAAGAAGGTATCATGTTTTATTATTTAGAGTCGAAAATTCATGTTGAACTTATTTTGAATTTGTGTAAAATGGCATTCTCTGATTTTTCTTGTAAGTGATTAACATGAATGTATATGAAATTTAATATACACGCTCTTAATGGTGATTTCATATGATTGATATATTAATTTTAATACACATGGGTATATTCAATTTAATATTATTTTTAACAGTGTACTTAAAAAAATGAAGTTTACGAAATTCGAAGAAGTGTGTTATTAGGATAAATTGTAAGAATTGTTTACATCCACTTTTTCTGGTGAATCCGAATAAGCAACTAATTCTGTGATGTCACAATTCAGCAGCTGCACATTTCTAGTTTAGTAGTTTCGAATTGAAGGTAAAATCAGTGGAACATCTGTTGTGTCTATATTATTTGCATAGAATTTAAAATCTTCGCCAACAGTTTATTGGAAGTTAACATTTTTAAGACAAATAATTTCGTTGCTGCGTCCTTCTGAAATATTTGTTCCTGAATGCTGATCATCATTTTACTTTTTGACTCAAAATATACCATCCTTTCGAAAATCAAACTTTAAAAAAAAATTTCTGTGATGACTCTTCCTTATTGTTTTCGATACCAAGGTACATCCGAACACCGAGTTTAAACTGTTTGAAGATATTAAACATTAGAGGAAAGTTACCCCGTAGATGAGAATAGGCGGAATACCTTAGAGCAGCCCTGCCCAAGCTGGGGAAAACTGCTCATTCACCACATGTTCGAGTTCCACCACCACGTCCCTCTTCTCAGGTCAAGAGGCTTGCGGGGTGGTCGCTCTCGTGAAGTTGAATGAGTAGAGGTCGGTGGTGCTGTTAAATTTCCATCTGGCAAATGAGCAGTTTTCCCCAGCTTGGGCAGGCCTGCCTTAAAGAGTGGTAAACGTAACTAGACTATGGTGCGAGTAGTGCAGTGCAGCGCAACTGGGCGTCGCGTCGGTAATGGGACGCAGGAAGTGCGGGTGGATGCTGAAGGGAGTGAACGACGAGCTGAGCAGAGGAATGATGTGAGTGATAGCGCGGGGGTGAGAAGGGAGTTTCTGATGCCGGGGGCCGAGGGCGCTGATGTCCGCTTCAATGACTGCTACGTAATCGCGGGCTAATTATCCAATAGATACCCAGGATCCTCGATGCCTGGCGTCAGCGGCAGTCCTGCTCACTTGCAGCGAATCGTAGAGACAATCGGTGCGAAGAGGACAGCAGAGAATAGAGAGTGTAGAGAGGATATTGAAATAGGGACAAGAGAACTGGAGATACAGTTGGCTATGTTATAAACAGAGATGGAGGGATATGCCTAATGTTGATTTAAATATTTGGAAAGGGCAATATAGGCAGACAAATCTGTCGTACAAGTATAGTAGAATGTCTGTAGATCAGTATCAAATGATTACCGACAATACGGAGGGTAGCTGACTAGCACTTCACCGGCTAGCGCGAAGACTCCTCAATGATATAAAGAAGTTTTTTTCGGTCATCCTTTATAAATCGGAAAATGAAGTTCTATTTCTCAGGGCATTTTCGTGAGAGGTTTTCAAATCCAACTCCCCCTCGGATGGATCTTTGCCAGACATCTATCCATGTCAGTTTAACAAAGCATGGAATCCTCAGTCAAATCCCAGTTGTTCTTCAAGGGTTAAATCATCCTAACTGGAAAAAATATTCCCAGGGCAATTCCTCACGAACAAATTGTAAGTTTATTTACATCGAGGTTGTCAAGAGTGTTCAGGAGTGTTGTCAAGTGTTTATGTTCACCCATTCTTGAATCTGTGTGGTCTGTAAGAAACGTAAATGGGCAGCCTCACAGCATTACACTTCAATTATAGTTTTGAGAATTTGCTCACTGAAAAATGTCCCTTCCTTTCTTACATCTTCAGAGTCTGATTTTCCTTAATAAAGAGAGTTGTTTTGAGTAGACATTGCTTAAAAGAAGAAATGTTCGGAAATGACCACAGTGCCAAGAAGACGTGACCTGCATAATTTATGTCCGTGAAGTTGGCACACCAACAATTAAAAATCCAACTTTTGTTTAATGGAATCGTTTGGATGTCGTTAGGATGCGTTTGGAAGCCCAATTTTTTCGTTCGGACGGCAAAACTCAAAAAGATATTGAGTTTTCAAAATTGGAGTGCTAACTTCACGCTGCGGAACAAATTTTAATTTGAAAAAAAAAATTTTTTTTCAATTGTTTGGATTTCTTTAGGATGCGTTTGGAAGCTTATTTTTTTCGTTTGGACGGCAAAACTCAACAAAATATTGAATTTTCAAAATTTGAGGCTGCGGAACAAATTTTAATTTTTTTGAAAATTTTTTTTACCGATCGTTTGGATGTCGTTAGGATGCGTTTGGAAGCACACTTTTGACGTTTGGACGATGGAATTGTGTGAGTTATCGAATAAAAAAGTCATTAGCACCATACTCGCGAGCGGCGCCCTCTCAAATGATAGTGAACTTCTTCGGTCAGCCGTGTCCTTAAATATAATATGATGTGTCACCGCGAAAACTGTGATACCGAAACTATCCAAGAATGTTGAAAATTTTCTAACATCTGTACAATTTTCTAAGATTAAATAGGAATTTAATTTCAAAAGTACCATCGTAATGTACACAACAGCCTCCGGTTGAGCAGGAGTTTGTTCGAGGCGGAGCGCCCGGACAATAGAAAAGGTTCGCCAGGCAGTCAGGTATCCGATGGTACCCTGACATGCGTTTTTCAAACTTATCAAAATTTCTAAAATTTCTGTAATTTATTAAATGAAAAGTTTCGAAATTTTGAAAAATTCTGAAATTTCGGTAATTTCTCAAATTTCTATAAAACTCTCAAATTTTTAAAAGAACTAATGTTTTCAAAACATTTTATTATTCATATTGACCACAGATTTCACAAATTTTAGAGCTTTCTAAAATTTTATAAATTCATACAAAAATACAAATTACTATTCTGAAATTCTTTCATATAACCGGAAATCATGCCTGTGTTACAAGAAATGAATTTCGAAACTAAAAAAAAATTTAGACCAAGAGGCACAGTCGAAATGAGATTTGTGATTATTTTGTATTAATGTGTCCAATTTTATTTTTTATTTCATATATACATTCACAATTTCTTTTCTCTTTGCTTGTGCATATACATACGTAGCGCAAAAACGGTTAATTTTTCTTAATTTTTTTATCTCGATATTTTATGAGGCCCTTATAATCTACATATTTAGCCAGTTTCATCCAAATCCACCGAAAGCCATTTTCCCATACATTCAGTGCGGGGTCATTTAGAAATGTCAGAAATTTTGGTAAATTTCGAAATTTTGAAAATTTCAGACAATTCTATAATTTTGTAAATGTTGACAATACTGTAAGCTTAGAACATTTCAGAAACTTCAGAAAATTCAATCATTTAAAAATTTTAAATATTTTCGAAATTTTGTTAATTTTAGAAATTTAAAAATGTTGAACATTAATTTTAGAAATTGGAATGATTTTAGACATTTTCAACATTTCATAAAATTCAGAAATATTAGAAATTTCGATAAATTTGAAAAACGCATGTCAGGGTACCATCGGATACCTGACGGCCTGGCAAACCTTTTCTATTTTCCGGGCGCTCCGCCTCGAACAAACTCCAGTTCCAAGCTCGGCGAGGCGTTGTGGTGCTCAACCGGAGGCTACTGTGTACGTTGCAATGGTACTTTTAAAATTGAAATTCTTAGAAAATTTTACAAATTTTAGAAAATTTTCAACATTTTTCGACAGTTTCGGTACCACAGTTTTCGCGGTGACACATCATATTATATTTGAGGACACGGCTGACCAAAGAAGGTCACTACCACTTGAGAGGGCGCCGCTCGCGAGTATGGTGCTAATGACTTTTTTATTCAATAACTCATGCAATTTCATCGTCCAAACGTCAAAAGTGTACTTCCAAACGCATTGTAACGACATCCAAACGACTGGTAAACAAATTTTTCAAAAAAATTAAAATTTGTTCCGCAGCCTCAAATTTTGAAAATTCAATATCTTTTTGAGTTTTGCCGTCCAAACGAAAAAAATTATCTTCTAAACGCATCCTAAAGAAATCCAAACAATTGGTACAAAACAATTTTTTTTTTAATTAAAATTTGTTCCGCAGCGTGAAGTTAGCACTCCAATTTCGAAAACTCAATATCTTTTTGAGATTTGCCATCCAAACGAAAAAATTGGGCATTCAAACGATTCCATTGAACAAAAGTCGGATTTTTAATTGTTGGTGTGCTAACTTCTCGGACATGTACAATTTTAATTTGGGAGAGGGCTAATGGTTTTAACAGATTCTAGTTGGAATTTTGGCCTTCTTCCTTATACAAAAGGAATTTTCAGTTCGGAGGAAAAAAATTGCATAGTAAATGAATGCAGGAATTTATAGCACAAAAGGTTTTGTTCTGTTGAGTTGCTTAAAGCTCGTTTCCCTTGCATTTATTTATAGATTCTCGTTCACATCTATTTGCAGCTTCACGTTCAGTTTCAGACGCAACCTGATGTGCAAGAGAATTCAATACAAAATACATCAATAACAGTATCAATTCAACCCTGCTCATGAGTTAAAGGATCTTCCTTAGAGTCTGCACATCTTCCTACCTAATCTGTGAACCACAGGACAAATGAAAATATCATAATCATTATTACCTTGTCTTTCCGAATGTCGGAGTTTATTTACTCTATTTTCGACAATGTCCTTCTAGAGCGTGACAAATGTGCATAACAACACCATGTAAACTCACTATGGATCTGTTACGATCGCTGATGATTCTTTTCATTGTTACAAGTTGAATTGGTGCGGTGCCACGTGGCACTGGAGAACCTTGACTGCCAGTCAACCCCAAGGGCATCGATTCAGACATGGCCTGGCGCAAGAGTTCCAAGGGATAGGGGGTGTCTCGACAACGACGGTGACAACAAAACGCCCCTTTGCCTCGTTATTGATGCAAGCGATCGCCGCAAGTCTCGTTGACAAGAGCGCACCCATGAACGCCTGCATCAAAACGTCACTCAAGCTTACGAGTGGAGATCCGAGGATGAAGATGCTATCTGTGTCTCCGTAATTATTTCTCGCCACTTGGGGCGCTAAAGAATAGAGTACGTCTGCGGACGACAATCTCCCTATCGATTGCGTTAAATTATATTTCACGTTTCAAGTTAAACTGCTATTGGCTCTATTGGACTTGATATCACGGTAAAACGCTGATCTTCATTTTAATATGGGCCTGTTCTAGAAGTGAGGAACGAGGCAATTGAAGCTTTAAAAAAAGTGCACCCTGCTATATATATATTTATATACAAAAAAACATATAGAAGTATAACTCTATTGA
>CAKNXH010062637.1:53992-85310 GCA_932178445.1 Andricus quercusramuli
ATATATATATATATATATATTAAGTTAGTAATACTAGTTTTGAACAATCAAAAAAGTTTTAGATTTTTTTTAATTAGGGAAGAATAATTAAGTTACTTACCTAAGAGATTTCAGTGAAAGTTGATAATCCGAAATTTTACAAAATAGTGTTCACTTAGAGCTTATTAAAGAAGCGCACAAAAATCGCTGAACATCGTAGGTCTTAGCGACGAGGAGAGAAATAGGCTCAAAAATGATTACAGACAGAAAAAGAGGCAAATTAAACGACAAGTCAAGAGAGTAAAGAGAAAATCAGAACAGAAGAAGAGAACAAAATACAAAACTGCTTTGAAGGAATTATGAAACTATTATATGAACAGTTGAAGGAAAGTAAAAGTACAGAGTTTGTCAGCATGAGAAACAGCAAAGGTGAAATACTATATGATATAGACGATTGGAAGAAAACGATTATCGTACCAATATACAAAAGAAAGGGAGTTAAAAGCAACTGCAGTAATTACAGAGGTATCGGCCTACTAAGTACCATAAGTAAAATATACTCAAAAATACTCATTCGTAGGGTAATGGAAATCACAGAAGAGAAGAAATGGGAAGTCCAAGGTGGACTTTTGCCAGAAAGATCATGTACAGATCAGATATTTAGCCTAAGATAGATCACAGAAAGAAGCTTGAGAGTAGGAAGGAAAGTTTTCTGTGCATTTATTGACCTAGAAAAAGCATTTGACAAGGTAAATAGAAGTAAACTTTGGGAAGTCCTTAAAAAGTACGGAGTAAATGGAGGGCTCCTTCAAGCAACAAAAACAATACATACATGTAGTAAAGCAAGTGTAAGGGTAAATGGGAAACTGAGTGATTGGTTCGATATTATGCAAGGTGTGAAACAAGGATGCGTTATGTCCTCGTGGCTATTTATCATATTCATGGATAAGTGTCTAAGAACTGCCCTCTTCAACGAAGAAGGTGTAGATCTCGAAACAGTGAAGGTACGTGGGTTAGCTTTCGCAGATGTCAAGATTGTAATGACAGAATCAGTCGAGGACTTGCAAAGAATGTTGAATAAACTTAATACAAACATGAAGAACATGGGCCTCAAAATTAACGTGAATAAAACGAAAATCATGGTGTTTGAGGGAGAAAGTGAGAAAAAAATATGCAACATTGTCCTAAATAATGAGTGATTAGAACAAGTTGACAAGTACGTATATCTAGGAAGTCTATTCACTAACGACGGAAAAATAGATGGGGAGTTAGATATGCGCATAAATAAGGGTAAGCAGGTTATCGGTAGAGCAGGGTCCATCCTCACAAATAAAAACATCAAAAGAAGCTAAAATGGCCATACATAATTCTATATTCTTACCGACTGTACTATACGGTAGCGAAACATGGACCTGACAAGAAAAGGACAGAAGTCAAATTAACGCTATTGGCATGAAACCTCTGCGCACAATATGCGGGAAAACACTGATGGACAAAGTCCGAAACGAGATAATACTCAAAGAATATGTAACAAGAGAGACACTAGTTGGAATATGGGGAAGAAATCAGTTAAGATGGTTCGGACATCTTGAAAAAATGAAAGATGTACGACTGACCAAGCAAGTGTATAAAGGTAATGTAAATGGCAGAATGCCCAGAGGTAGACCGCCGAAAGAATTGTTAGAATCTGTGAATGAGACATTAATCCGAAGAGATATAAGAAGCCACAGAAACACAAGAGCTTGCATGAAAAAATGCATGGGCGTGAAGAAAGCTAGAGTAGTATGCCAGGACAGAAAAGTGTGGCGACACATAGTTTGTAAACAGAATGACAATAGAGTGAATGACGCCTGAAGCAAAGACCTTAGATACTAATGGGCCCAAGTGGGGAACCAAACATAACAATTTTGTGAGCCTCCTCACTTGGGGTGATCGCTAGAGAGATTGATCAGCAACCTGGGTCTGAGCAGTGTTGCGAAATGAACGTGTCATTTAAATAAATAACACGAGAATTACAGATCAATCTAAAGTATCTATACCTAACACCTATATACCTATCCACCTTATACCCATATACCGACCTACTTCATACCTATATACCTATTTACCATTTTCCAACCGAGCAAGTCACGCCTACCCCGAAACGGAAATAGCTTAATGGTATAATAAAATAATAATAATAATAATAATAACATAGTAAGCTGCGTCATATCAGAAAAAATCGCAGCTTTACGTAAGACGTGCAATCAATAATCCCTAAATCGTTCCAAATTAATTATATTCCCAACTGTCATTTGTGGACATGAAAAGGTCATCGACAAATTGTGCGTAAACATTCTCTTAGAGGGCTGAGTCCCGGCTTCGACGCGTACAGTCCTACAGTGCGACAAAACAAATGGGGGTTTCTGAAAAGCGTGAGCCGTGATACGTTATCTGCTTTGCCAATGTGATCCGGGAAGTTTGGTCAGCGCTTGAAAGAGTGATTGAGAGTTCAATGGTGGACCTGGAAAGGCATCTAAGATAAATCCCAGGATCATTGCCCGTCACTTTCACATTCATCGAAATGCTTCTTTTAAATGAACCAATGTCCCCTTTTTATCACTCGCCTTCAATTCCACCCTCCTTTCAAATATATTGCATTCATTTTTTCTCGTATCGCCCTTCATTTGCTTGACAAAGTGTCGATGACCAATAACTCTGATCTGGGTTCATAAATCTTTTTGAAGTTTCATTAAAAATATTTTAAGTCATGCGGAAGCGGATCAAAAAGCAGAATGATATGGTCCCAACGAGGTCAGTTACATCAGCCCCCCCCCCCCCACTCCTAATTCGTTCAAATTGATCATAGCTATCCGTCATAACTACAATGCGATTAAATCTCAATTTCACTAATATGCGCTAATATACGCAGCACAAAAATTGTTTGCATATCTTGAAAATTATCCAAGATATGAAGGACATCACACTTTCCGAAGTGATGATCAGGGCTGGCGAAGGTCTTCGTGATTATTGTCTTTGTTTTGTTCGAATTTTCAGGTGGGTAATCACTTACCTTCAGAAATTTAAATTGGGTAGTACTACAAATCGTACATAGGGCTCGCGCTGGCCCTGGTGATGACCAACAAAAAAATTTTTGTAGTCGAAGGTGATGGCAGGCTTTTTGAATAGGATTTCAAATGCGCTTATATGTGCCACTTTCGAAATGAACAGGAAAACCATAATCTACCCATCATCGTCACTTCTCACCGATCCACCCCACACCAATATCACCAAATAAGTTTAATTGCAATGTCAAAGTGGATAAAAGGCTTTGTGGATACGATTTTAAATTCGGTCATATGCGCCA
This sequence comes from Andricus quercusramuli, assembly GCA_932178445.1. Lineage (NCBI taxonomy): Eukaryota > Metazoa > Arthropoda > Insecta > Hymenoptera > Cynipidae > Andricus > Andricus quercusramuli. Next base: position 57,318 of record CAKNXH010062637.1, read on the forward strand.
CTTTCGAAATTAACAAAAAACCATAATCAACTCCCTCATTACCATTTCTTATCGATCTGCATTTTAAATTCTATCCGAAAAGCTCTTTATCAACTCTTATATTGCAATTAAAGTTAGTTGATGGCATCAGCGTGGGTTGATCGATGATAAGTAGTAATGAGAGGGTTGATTATGGTTAATTGTTAATTTTGAAAGGGGCGCGTATAAGCGCATTTGAAATCCTATCCAAATAGACCCTTATCAACTTTTCTACTGCAATTAAAGATATTTGGTGCTATCAGGGTGGAGTGAATTGATGACAAGTGGAAATGAGGGAGTTGATTATGTTTTTTTTTCTCATTTTCAAAGTGGTACACATGAGCGCATTTAAAACCTTACCCGAAAAACCCTTTATCAACTTTTATATTGCAGTTAAAGATATTTGGTGGCATCAGCGTGGGTTGATCCATGAAAAGTGGTAATGAGGGAGTTGATTATGGTTTTTTTTTTTTTTTTTTAAGTGGCACATATTGATGGGTCCAAAAAAACTACACAACTCGCGGCGGCAGATAGAAAATACGTACAGAGCGCGCCAGATACGTATTTTCTATCTGCCGCTGCGAGTTGCGTAGTTTCTTTTAGGACCCATTGATATGAGCGCATTTGAAATCGTCTGCGAAAATTCCTTCATCACTGCGGATGAAAAACTTTTTAGTTTGTTAGTCAATACATCGCAAAATGTTATAACCTCCATATCTTCGATAATTTTGCAGATATGAAAACAAATTTTGTGACGCATTCGAGTTCATTTGAAGCCCCATACGGAAATCCCTTCATCACTGCGGTTTGAAAACTTTTTTTTGTTGGTCATCACTTCAAAAATTTTATGAATTTCAGATCTTGAGAAATTCTCAAGATATGCAGACAATTTTTGTGGCGCATATGAGCGCTTTTTGAACCCCATACGAAAGTCCCTTCATCACTGCAGATGTATAAAAAGAAATCTAGCATTGCGGAAGAACGTTAAACCAAAATCCGAAATTGTTGAAGCGAATTCTCTCGCTCAAGCCATGTCAGAGACGTTGATATGATTGATTCTGCGGGGTTCGAACCGATGAAGGTTCTCGAAAACAAATTGGAATCTCAACCGCTGAAAAAGAACGTAAAGAAAAAACGAGGGATGGAGGAACGATTTGTCTGAAGAATCGTCTCGTGACGACAGCGAGGATACGGGTAGAGCCTTCGAGTCAGAATTCGTTTTCAAGGCGTGCATCGCCTGTGAATCCAACGAAAGAGCTGAAAGACCATCAGACGTATTCACATTTGTTATAGTTACCACGGATCTTGTTTGTGCCCACTTATATAACAACGTCACGAACATACTGCACCCTCGTTTATTTCTTTTATTCCACCCCGCCAAGCCGCCAGGCACTCTGCTTAAGTTTCCCGTTTCGCGGATTGGCGCTCTCCTCTTTATGAATTCAGGACAATCGATGTCGAAAGGTTAAAAGTAAACTCAAGAAGGCGCAAACACCTACAAGAAAGATATAAATATATGATTTCCAACCAAATCAAATATAGCGGTCCATACCAACCCCTTTCCGCTAAGTTTTGAAGGATTTGTCCAATCGAGTCAGCCTTTGGTAAACTTCTCAAGAGTCCAAAAACGAAGGTTAAGTTCGTTAACCAGATATTTTCAACCAAAATTAAAAATTTCAGAGCATTTTCAACATTTCAAACAAATTTTTTTTAAGTTTCAGAAATTTTTGTGAAAGTTTCTCACAGATGGATGAAAGACTTGAGAATTATCTTAATAAAATTTTTCATTTTGATGGAAATTAGAAAAGTTATATACTTTTCAAAATTTTGAAAGCTTGGAAAAAGTAGAAAAATAAATTTTGTGGTAGATTAAAAAATTTTAATCAGAATTTTCAATAGTTTTCACATGGTTTTATTTTTCAAAAGCAATCGACTGTATAGCCAAGCTGCTGAGCGCGAAGAACGAGTATCGCAATGAGAATGTAATCGTCAAGGCCGTAGGTGCTTTGAGAACCCTCTTCATAGTACCAGATCGAGGTACAGAAATAAATATATTGTACACTAGATATAATAGTATTGAACATAATGTAGAAAAGCTCACATTTTGGACAAAATCGAGTGCGAAGCACGAGATACGTGATCAGAATGTGTTCGTTAAAGCCGAAGGAGCTTCAACAAAAGAGAATTCACAACGATGAAATTACACTTGTTGACGCTTTGACCTTTAATTTCAAAAGGTCGGTGCACAAATGTGTGTGAAATATAAAGACCGAGCGCGTAGCGCGAGGTAAATACGTTATCGAGCGCGAAGCGCAAGAACCAACAGTCGCGCGCCCTAGGCGGGCATATTTTTTTGAATTTAGTGAAATAAGTTCGCTTTGACTTGAGTGAAATTTTAACTTTTACTTTCCGCAAAATAAATTGTCTTCTAGTTATTCCAGTGTACCTTCCGGAATTATATTCAATCCTCCCCGAATTATTTTTAATTTCTACAGGAATTTAGAGAAAGCTGTCTACAACTCCTCCTCTTCAATCCTTTTCAATCCCTCTCCCTCTCCCTCTCCCTCTGTCATGCCAATGTTAGTGCAGATCTAAAAGTACCAGGCATATGGTACTTTTTCATCATATCATGTATGTAGGTAAAGCGCATTTTTTTGCTAAAACGATTTATGGATGAATCCTTATGAAAACTCAAAATTTGCTAGAATTCAATGCGACGCGTTGCGGAAATATTTCTGAAAAATGTTTAAAAAATTATGTTCACGTACATTAAATCGTCACATTGCATTTTAGAGCAAAAGGACCCCGCCCCAAATTTACAGTAAATGGAGTTTTGTAAAAAATTCTAAAACTAATTTTTTTTTGTTTTTTCGAACATGCAGAGCAAATATTTGATAGAAAAAAGTGAGAAAAATTGACAGTTTTCAGACAAACACTTGTCAAAGTTTCACACTTTGACGATCAGACTTTCCGAAACAAAAGGTTTATACCCACGAACTAAAAACATTAACGACTTTTTTGGTATACAGCATGTTTTGGGAGTGTTTTCATACCATAAACATCCAAATATGGAAACTAAAGTCACTAGAGATTTTTTATTCAACTGCTACGGTATGTAATCACTTTTAAATAAGTAGAGGAAGCGTGCATAGTAAGACTACATCTTTGAATTAATTTGAAGAGATGTTTTAACATCCCTCAAACATTGAAACCCGGAAAATGGCATTCCTTTGAACAATAACACAAGAGGTGTTGCAATTAAAATATCAGTGTAGGAAATTACTTCAAAATAAGTAAAAGATAACTTTACTAACTAGGTTAGTATATATCTCTGAATTTACTTTAAGGGTTGTTTTATTATCCCTTGAGAAATGAATCCGGAATATCCACATTTATTGATAACTAAAATCACACAAGATTTTGGGATTAATCTATGAGGATAGGAAATCATATTAAAGTAATTATAGGAAAGGTGTAGACGACAAGCATATGTTTTTGAATTTTGGTAAAGGGCTGATTAATCATTCCTCAATTAGAGGAGTAGAGAAATTAACTCTTTTAAGGGGATAAATCACCAGAGATTGTTTGTAGTCAGACCTACAAAGTCACTTTAAAATATACACTGAAAGCGTTTCTTTGCAAGATCGGCGTTTGAATTTATTATCAGGGTAGTTTAAACATCCCTTCAAATTAATTCGAAGACATATTCTTTGCTATGCACGCTTTCTTCACTTATTTGAAACTACTTTCATACCGTAGCAGTTGAATGAAAAATCTATAGTGATTTTAGTTACTAAGAAATGATTACTTCCATACTTGGATGCTTAAGATAAGAAAACACTCCCAAAACATGGTGTATACCCAAAAAAATCGTTAATCTTTCTAGTTCGTGGGTAATAAACTTTTGTTCTGGTGAGTCTAATCATCAAAATGTGAAGCTTTCAGCCAAATCCATCGAAGAGGTTTTAAGAGAAAAAAACATTTCACTAAAATAAGCATTTTTCTACTAAAATACATGTAAAAATTGAAACTTTGACAAGTGTTTGTCCCAAAACTGTCAATCTTTATTAGTTTTTTTCTTTAGAATATTTTCTCTGCCGGTTCGAAAATACGAAAAAAATTAGATTCAGTATTTTTTACAAAAATCCATTTACTGTACATTTGGTGCGGTGTTCTTTCTAACAGAAAAATTAAACTAGAAGAAAATCTGAGAAAGTTAGAAAAAACCTTCTACTATCTCTAATAGTAAATTCCGAGTTATTTCTTCAAAGAAACTCGATGATGATGTTAATTAAAGTAGATTTAATTTTGAGTAATTGTGAAAAAACAATGGCCTAGTCCCAATAGGTCATAAGTAATGGTTATCATTTATCCTGTTATAAGTTTTTCTTAGGATATGCTCGAAACGAGATGTATTCAAAAAACTTTTTTGGCTGACAATAGCAAAAAATAGTATATTCAAAGGGTCTTTACTCTTAAACTATGTAAAGTTGATTTTTTTTATATTCATTCATATGTAATTGCCTGCAGCCTGCACGACAACTTTTTCTCTTGGGTCATTAACGTAGATGTACCCACAAACGAAGTATTTTGAAAAAACTTGTATTATTATTATCATTATTTGACCAACCATTAGTAGAATTGAGAGTTACAAAGTACAGATGCAGACTTCAGAATTTGATTCTTTAGCCTAAGCTCAGCGAAAAAGTTGTCTTGAAACAAAAGCATTGTCCTGTTGCTTGTTTTGTTTTGAACGACGTGAATATATTTTTTGCACGAACAGAATTATTTGACTCGACATTTCTAAGTGTCAAAGTGTCTCAGATGCTTAAACTACCTTGATAATAAATTCGATCACCGATCTTGCAAAGAAACACTTTCTGTGTATATTTTAAAGTGACTTTGTAGGTCTGACTAAAAACAATCTCTGACGATTTATCCCTTACAAAATGTTAATTTCTCTGCTTCTTTAATTAAGGAATGATTAAGCAGCCCTTTACAGAAATTCAAAAACATATCCTTGTCGTCTACACCTTCCCTATACTTACTTTAATATGATTTCCTATCCGCATAGATTAATCACAAAACCTTGTGTGATTTTATTTATTAAGAAATGTCAATATTCCGCATTCATTGCTCAAGGGATAATAAAACAACCCTTGAAGAAAACTTAGAGATATATCCTAGTTAGGGCAACAGAACTGGGACATAGAAAATAATGCATTAGAAAACCCAATTGAGAAAGTCTGTGTCACTGAGATTAGAGATATAATTAAAAACTTAAAAAACGGTAAAGTTGCTAGTGTAGACAGTATTAGCGCTGAAATGCTTAAATACGGTGGCGAGTACATATTTCACAGGCTATGCGAATTGATAAATGTATGTATCGAGATGGGGGAAGTCCCAGACGAGTGAAGAAAAGCGATTATTGTGCCAATATACAAAAGAAAGGGAGATAAAAGAAATTGCAGTAATTACAGAGGTATCAGCTTACTAGGTACCGTGAGTAAAATATACTCTAAAATACTTATTCGCAGTGTAATGGAAATCACAAAAGAAAAGATATGGGAAGTCCAAAGTGGATTTATGCCAGGAAGATCATGCACAGATCAGATATTTAGTTTAAGACAGATCACAGAAAAAAGCTTGAGAGTATAGGAAAGAAAGTTTTCTGTGCATTTATTGCCCTAGAAAAAGCATTTGACAAGGTAAATAGAAGTAAACTTTGGGAAGTCCTTAAAGAGTACGGAGTCAATGGAGGGCTCCTACAAGCAATCATAACAATTAGTGCAGGTAGTAAAGCGAGTGTAAGGGTAAATGGGAAACTGAGTGACTGGTTCGATATTATGCAAGGCGTGAAACAAGGATGCGTTATGTCCTCGTGGCTATTTATCATATTTATGGATAAGTGTCTAAGAACTGTCCTCTTTGACGAAGAAGGTTTAGATCTAAAAACAGTGAAGTTGCGTGGGTTCGCTTTTGACTCTAAGTGTCTTCTTCTTAAAAAATCGTTTTTTTTTTGTTGAGCCATAACTCGGCACCTATTAGAGATAGAAGGTCCTTTTTCTTAAATTTCACAGAATTTTGTCTAGTTTCATTTTTATTTTGGACATTTTGCTCTAAATTGTAATAGGACGGATGGAGAAACGATTTTGGAAACTTTTTTCAGAAATATTCCCGGGATGCGTCGTCGTCATTTCTATAAAAGTCGGAATTTTCATCAGGACCCTTCAGTAAACCGTTTCAGTAAAAAAAAAAAAGCGAGCAAGTTAATCATTTGACAATTTTGAAAGTTTGCAGTCATTTTTATTACTATAATTTCAAGCCGGTAGAAGGAATTTCGTTAACTTTAACCAGATCCAACAAAGCTTCGTGCCCTCAGCGTATGTATAATCGAAAAACTTTCTGAAGACTGAAACTTCCTTAATTAGCATCATCACTGATTCTTCGCTCGCATACCTTGCGGGCTTCTATACACTCGAACATAAGTCATATATACGTATACAAGCACCGACAGTGAGAAAATACGGGATAATTATTCTGAATACAAACATTGCTCAGCTTCAGTTCCAGTGAATTAACAACGAATCCTTCCAAACTGGTGGCTACTTTTCCCGGTTGTAACTCAACAAACTTTATAGTAAGTGAATGTTTATAAATATTTGTGAAATTAAACAAATTCGTATACACTGGAACCTGGATTTCCATGAACTGGATTTGTGCGTTCCTAGAATTGCTGTCCTCAGCAATTTGTTGATGAGGGGATCCGCAGGGCCAAGAGAGAAGCGGTGTTCAGTAGGGTGGTCCAAAAATGCATTGGAAACATTTTTTTTTTTTAATTCTTATCGGGACACCCCCCACATTTGTTCGAATCCACCCAAAAATAAATCCATTTTTTTTGTTTTGAAAATAAATTATATTTAGGGGTGCCGCAAGCCCCATGAAGTTTAACATGTATTTAATGTATTAATATTATCTCAATCGAGTTGAAACTCAACATTTCTCTTCAAAATTAGCCATAGAATACGAATAAAATATCACTTTTCAAATATCACCCCGATAAGTCTGTTTTATAGGGTCTCAAAGAAACCCCATAAGTGAGAAAATGGGTTTTGCGAGTTTTTGGCGCTCATTACGATTTTTTTGCGGTTTCTTTAATGCGAATTGTTTCTAATACATAAAATATTACTTTATTTATTTATTTTCACAAATTTTCCATTTTTTATCCAATTTTCAATTAGAGAAGAGTGATAGTTCATAAATGTTAACAATAGTGATTGTTTAAATAATTTATTATAATAATTAATAATATTATAGTTGAATAATGCTAGAAAGATGCGTTTTTTCATTTCTGGCTTTTTGTCCAATTTTCATTTGAAGTGAAGTTATAATGAATTCAAGTTAACAAAATAATTGTTTAAACAATTTATTATACTTATTAATAATATTATATTTGAATAATACTAGAAAGATGCGGTTTTTTTTTCAAATTTCTGGCTTTTTGTTTAATTTCCTATTGTAGTGAAGTAATAATGAATTTAAGTTAACAAAATAATTGTTTAAACAATTTATTATCATTGTTGATGATATTCTCCTTGCTTAATTGGTAGAATGTTGCGATTTTTTCTAAAATTTTCAAGTGCGTGTCTATTTTTTATTAGGCGTGACTTGATAATTAATTATTTATATTTAGCAAAAATAATTGTTCAAACAAATTATTATTGTTTATGTCTATCTTGATCTGTGTCAATTGCGCCTGATAGTGCGGTTTTTCGGAAATTTTTACCTTTCTGTCCTTTTTTCACTTAGTGAGGTAATAATTAATTAAAGTTAACAAAAAAGTTGTTTAAACAATTTAATATTATTTATCACTATCTTTTTTTATATAAGTGCTAGAAAGTGGCGGTTTTTCTAAAATCTTTCACTTTGCATCGCCTTTTTATTTATGAACAAATAATAAGTCAACCACGACAAAAATGATTTTTCGAATGGTATTGTTGTTTTAGGTGAATTATTTTTGCTTTTTTCTCAATGCGTAACAAAAATGAATTGAAACAAAAAAAGCTGTTTTACACAAGAGGCAGAAATCAATATTAAATTGTTCAAACAACTTTTTTGTTAACTTTAATTATTACCTCACTAAGTGAAAAAAGGACAGAAAGGGAAAAATTGCCGAAAAACCGTAACTATCAGGCGCAATCGATATAGATGAAGATAGTCATAAATAATAATAATTTGCTTAAACAATTATTTTTGCTGAATCTAATTAATTATTAAGTCACGCCTAATAAAAAATAAACAAACAGATTAAAATTACAGAAAAAAAGCAAAATTCTACCAATTAAGCAAAGAGAATATTAATAACAATGATAATACATTTTTTAAACAATTATTTTGTTAACCTGAATTTATTTTCACTTCACTTCAAATGAAAATTGGACAAAAAGCCAGAAATTTAAAAAAATACATCTGTCTAACATTATTCAAATATAATATTATTAATAATTATAATAAATTGTTTGAACAATTATTTTTTTAACTTGAATTCATTATCACTTCACTCCAAATGAAAATTGGACAAAAAGCCAGAAATATCAAGAAAAAAATCGCATCTTTCTAGCATTATTCAAATATAACATTATTAATAATTATAATAAATTGTACAAACCATAACTATTGTTAACACTGATGAACTATCACTCTCCTCTGATTGGAAATTGGACAGCAAGTGGGACATTTTTGAAAAAACCGCGTCTTTCTAACTCCATTCTATGAGAAAATTGCTAAAAGCAATAATGAATTGTTTAAACAATTTATGTGAACATCTAACTATCAGTATGAAGAAATAATTTTCGCTGAAAAAACCGCAAAAAAAGTCATTATTACCGCAAAAAACTCGAAAAACCCATTTTTTCACTTATGGGGTTTCTTTGGGTCCCTATGAAACAGACTTATGGTGTTGGTATTTAAAAAGTGATATTTTATTCGTATTCTATCGCTAATTGTGAAAAGAAATGTTGAGTTTCAACTTGATTGAGATAATATTGAGGTTTCTGAATAAGATTTACAAAAACGTCGTTTTTTCTTATGGAAAATACATTCATGGGGCTTGCGGCACCCCTAAATATCATTTTTTTTCATAACAAAAAAAAAGGATTTATTTTTGGGTGAACTCGAACAAATTTGGGGGGTGTCCCCATTAAAATTCGAAACAAAAATTGTTAGACACCCCTAGTGTTCAGTCAAGCGTGACAAACAGCATGAGGGCCGCCCGCACTCTCAGCGCGTTAGTTGCATCAGGATGCATCATGCGTCCCAATCCAATATAAATTATTCATGTGACCCTGCCTGTTTACGTTCAGAGTCCATGGATTCGTGTCAAAGGCCACTGCAGGCCATGCCCGCAACCGTGCACAAATCCAAGATCCAGTGTATGTATTTTTGAAAATGAAGAAAGGGGAATGGAGAAATTACGAACACACAGCTAGCGTTTATTTTATTTTATTACATAAGACGTAGACATTATAGGTATCCAGGGAATAATCTCTGATATATTATTTATATTTTTTATAATTCTAATAAACATGAACAATAATAAATATAATGTTTACAAGAAACATAAGAAGTCTGCGTCTAATGAGGCTGCGTCGTTTAAAATAGCGCATCTATTATATAGCATCCCCGAAACAAGCATAACTCTGGACATATTATTTTCTTTTAATTCTCCCTTTTTGATTTCTCATGATATTGACCAGTGATATTGTTTTCCTTTGTCTTCACCTCCGGCTGTACACTGCGAAATACGAGATACAATTTTTCCTCGATAATTGTTATCGCAACCAATTTCATGCAACTTTTCATCAGAACTGGATGAAAACCTAATGCAGCCCTGAATAGCAATCACCGAGGACTAATCACACTCTGCATTCTGTCTCCTTTATCATTTTTCTCTCATACTCTCTCTCTCTCTCTTTTTACCTACGTTTCCCCTACGATAATAATACGAATCTCGCCTCTTTTTGTCTCAGATATTCATAGCTCACAACTCCGTACTGAAGGACAGAAAGTGGAAAAACATCACTGAAAATATAATAGAGAAACATTGCAATTTATATTATTAGAAATAAGCGGTCGTAATTTACGTTTTCACCTAATTTGTATACTTCAGCTACAAAGCACTGGACACATCAGAAAGTAGTGGCAAAAAATTTCAATTTTTTGAACATGAGATTTGAGATGTAAAGGGAAAATCTTTCATCATTCCACTTTCTATCCATTTCTGCACTTCTTTCGACAAATATAAATAATTACAACATCGCAAATCGACGCTTATATTTTACAACACGTTCCAGCTATTTACACTGCGCTGTTTTTTCTTTTCCCCACTTCTGCTCTCAATATATGCATACACGTGCCATTAACAATTACGCACTTTCGACATTCACTTTCTCACCCTACAGACCACACGACGCCAGTTAAAAGCGAGAATAATTTGGACATTACAAGCCTACTAGCAAATACAGGGAGCTCGAAAAGCCTTCGTTATATTTCCATTACTCACTGACAAGAATGTTACTCTTTAGTGATATCAGTATATCGACTTGAATCATTTTTCCACAATTTAGTCAATTTTGTCTATAAAGAAGATTTTTAATTCACATATTCCCTGAATTTCCCAGCAACGTGACGGGAACCTATTATCCTATAATACAGACGCTGAAAATTGTAGTAAATATATAGGAATTAACTGGGAAAAAACTTTTTCAAAAGATAACGATTGCTTAATCCCTGCTTGTACACAAATGTGCATACGCGGAATGAAAAATTGCACCCATGTAAATCAGTCCGTAGAATTATTTCGTTGGAGACTTTGGATATCCTCAGACTCAAAATCCTTCGCATTCTCCGTAGTATATCTTAAGGAAAAAATCGAAACTTTAGTATTCAAGGTTTTTGGAAGGCCATGAAATTGTAGTTTTAATCTATGGATTACTTGTTCAAATTGAATAAAACTAGTCTCTGACCGCATTTTCAGCACCAAGGGGTAAACTACTTTTGTTATCGATACATTAGTTACAGATTCTTGCAATCAGAATTTCAATCACCTTGTAATTATTTACAATCGAAAAATTGTTAATCATAATTTAGAATAATCTAACTTTTGTACAATTTTAATTTAAAATTAATCCCCGAATAGATTTCATTTAAAAAATGTGAAATCTGACATTAGGATTCCTTTAAATTAGAATTGTTGATAAATATATCACTTTAAACTAAGTAAAAAGATAAGACATTAAAATTAAAAATGTTCTGAATTTAACAATTTCGACATTGAATACGGGAGGCCACCCTACAGTAGATAATGAGCCAACAGTAGATAATCATTAATTTGAAATAGGTACAAAATAATTATTTCAATGTAATTAATAGCTAAAATATGATACGTGGTGATATATTAAAATTAAAATGGATTGTTTTACTTATACTTGTCCTTAAAATTAATTATTATCTACTGTAGGAAAATGATCTACTGTTAGGTGGTCTCCCCTATTGACAATTTTAAAAGCATTGATTAGTATACATTTAGTCTTTTAAAATGGAATCAATTATCAATTTTCTTAAACTTCAAATTTCAAACAAACGAGTATAAAATATATCAACTTAAAATTTTAGCGATTAAAAAAAAAGCAATTTGAAATTGGAAACATTACAAATTTAACTATTTGGAAATAACGAAACCGCTCTTAATTCAATAATCTAAAATTAAAATTGTTTGAGATTGAAACATGAACAATAAACACATGTGTTAAAGATATTAATTTATAATCGGTCACGACTGAATAAAGTAAACTGAATTGCATAAAATAAAGAAAAATAAATTGATTTTTCGATTTAAGTCTTTAGAACTGCATATTTTCAATTAAAGTAATATGTAAAATTTTAATTTAGGGCGTTTGAAAAAGTTTTTATTCCATCCATGAAAAGCTAAACAATGTCAAATGTTAGCATTTTTCAAATGAAGCGATCAACATGGAACAATGTCAAATAGAACACTTTTAATGTAAAACAAATTTTACTTTGAAGAGTTTACAGTTGAATGTTTTTAATATACCATCTTTAAGAATTGACACATTTCAAATTTTAAATATTTTAGATAACAAATATTAGTTTTATATTATGATAATATCGTAATAAAAAATTATAATGAATATAGTCTAATAATTCTTTAATTTGGAACGCTGCAATTGGAATATATAAATTTGTAAACCTTTAAAATGCCTTATATTAATATTTTAACATTTTTGTGAAGGCATTTGTTAATTTAGACATTTTTAAACACTTTTGAATCCATATAAAATTTAATATTGTACGAATTTAAAACTATTAATTTACATCATTATTCAATTTCAATCATTTTTATTTTATTCATTAGAATCTTACATTTTGAATTAAAAAATGATTGAATTTATGGACATTCATGCCATTGCCCTATGTTTTAAATCTGGTTAAAAATTTGAAGATAGAAAATTATTGTTTAATTTGGAAAACTTCCAGTTTAACATGTTTCATCTCTGAACTCTTCAAAGTTGAAATTTTGTAATTATATTTAATATGAAAATCAAAAACTTAAATCACTTCGAGTTGTCGAATGTGAAGATTTTTAGTTATAAATTATTCTTTAATTATTGACAAATTGTAACTTGTAAATGAGATTTGAAATATTAGCCTTTCAGTGAACGTATCAATTTTTTTGTTATTTGAGAATTATTACAAATATAAAATCGAGCTGAAAATATATCATACAATAATTATTACTTGCACTAATTTGTAGTTATAATCACTTGTATAATATATCATGTATTGTACACCAAAATTCGAATTTATGAACCCCTCGATCTGCTTTTAACTTTTATGAAAATGAATACGTATTGTCAATAATAAATTTGTACGAAATGTTTAATAATAATTAACGTAGCACAACCTGAGAATATTTTTTTTCAAATCATGGCCTTCCATATTGTCGCGATTAGAATCATCTAGTTTCCTATTTTGCTAACGGATATAACATTTAGTCTTCAAAACGCTATTTGATACACATATCATTATCGAGAGAATAATCGTTATAATATATTCATTATTTTATTTTATAAACGCACAAAGTGCTTACAACATTTTGGCTGCATTATTTGAGTCAAAGCGATGGGGTGTGTATCTAAATTTTATCACCATATTGGGTGCCAAAATTTGTCCCACCTACACACCCCTGAGCTGCCGCAATATTTATTTAGGGATTCAACTTGATGGAGTTTCGCAGAACATTTTCATATTCATATTTTTATTTATTATTTCACGAGCGGACTACTTTGTTTCAAACTCTATAGTTTACGATTTATCGCAAATTGGTCAATTATCTCTGAATTAGTGGCCAATTTTGTCCATTTATCCATTATTGACAGATGGCTATTTCCAAAGAAGATGATATATTATTTTCAATACTTATTTATATTGTTTACAAGTCCCCCATCCTTTAGCAGGAGCCAGTTCAAGTTGTTTTTAAAGATCGCATAATTTCAGAATATATGAGTAACAATATTTAAAGGTTAATAATTTAAGGAATTATTTCTTACGTTTGCAAAAATAGACTTTCAAAACGCAAGACTTTCAGCAAGAAAATAATCTTTGAAATGCAAATGATCTTTTTGCGAATAATAGATGTTTTTTGTGTCTGTGGTAGTAGAATGAGATATAATTGAATATAAAATATCAGATGGAGAGGGTTTGCAAGATTTCAGTGTATATTAACAGGTGCAACGTGATGGATTTGTCAAAGTCTAAATTCTAAATGAAGACATCATGAATGTATGTTACAGTACATCTTAATGAATCCCCACGTCAAAGGTAACGGAAATCTCAATTGAGGCTCGATTATTCGAAGTGTATATAACACGACGTCAAAGCGATATTCAGGAATATATCATTACAAGCTGGTTAATTAACGAGAATCTCAACTTAGTCGACAAAATACCTGAAATTTCTAACTCGTAATTTTTTTATCAATTTTTATCAATTATAATAACCAAGTATATATTTAATATATTGTGCTAAAAATTCAAGAATGGTCAAATAGTGATATACAATCTTCTAAGTTAACTTACTAAATCATTTGATTACAATAAATTCGGATTTGGTAGCTCTATTTGATTTGATCAAAAGGATACATATTATGTATACTTATTCAAACTAATATACATTTCAATATTTTTTTAAATTTTTATTTCTGTAAAATATTTTTTAAATACGATTTTTAATCATTACTTTAATTCAAGCATAAATCTATAGTAGAGATAGAACTCCTGTAATAAAAATGACTGATATCTCTAAAAATTAATTATATTTACATTGAGAACTATTAGCATCAAAATAATCAATTTACTCGAATGAATTATTAAATATCACAAGCATGGAAATATTGAAAATTATAAATACATTTATGTAAGAACTGACTCCGGATGCCGCTTTTTTCATTTATTCTTACTGCATACTCTCTCCAGGGACTTTATATTTTAACTACTTTATTATTTAATAATTTTATTATCGTAGTTGTTTATCCAGTGTCACCTGACATTGCTTGACAATGGTTTCCACGGACCTGAATCAGCATAGTATTTGTCTTTCATGTCTTAATCAGGCTACATTTTTGGTCCAGTCGTGACTTTTTGTGCGAGTGCTATTTTAATTTCAGTTGTAATATTATTTCCTAGCTCAAATTAATTTATCTAGAAATCAATAGAATTTACTTTAAATTTAGACTGAATTTAATTTAATCTGAACTAGATGACTTTAATTTGATTTAACCTCAACTTCCTGAAAGTACATCGTCTTCAAGTTTGACAAATTCTTGGTTTCAGTTAAAATAATCGTTATTTTAGTTGAACTCAGTTCAATTCATCATATCTTGAGTTTAACTTTAAATTGCCTGAAAGAATTGAAAGTAAAAATTAATTGAATTCAGTGAAATTTCTCAAACTTAAAAGAAATTTATGGTAAATTCATTTAGAATGAATTTTTCTCGTAATTTTAATTGGATTCAAAACGATGTAATTTCACTGAATTAAAAATGTAGAACAAGTGAAGTGATTACAACATTGAATTAAACAGAATTCAAATAAATTAAATAGAGAATAAACTAAATTATTTTCAGTTATAATTCCAATTGATGAATTGGAAGTGAATTCTACTGAATTCAGATTAATTGGACTAAATTTTAATGAATTCCAAATAATTGTGACAAATTTGATTGGAAGTAATATTTCACTGACTTGAAATGAATTCTACTAAATGAAAATGAATCAAACTAGTTGCAAGATGATTTTATTTCGGTACAGTCAATGTTTGAGTTTACGAGGTAGTGAAGTAATTAAGGAGGAATTCAGTAAATTCATTAGAATTCATTATAACACAGTTGAATTTATTACAATTTAGCCGAATTCATTGGCATGTAGCCAAATTCATTCGAATTCTTTACATTCACTTTAATTCGCGTTGATTTAAGTTCAGTAACGTTCGCTGAAAATAATCCACTTAAATTCCTATTCAATTTACTTCAATTCCTATTAAATTCAGTTTATTGAAATAATTTCCGCTGAATTTCTCATTCTCACCTGAATGCCTTTTAAATTCAAACTGCGAATGTAGGAAAATAAAATTATCTTCAAACTAGTTTAGTTCACTTTGATTTACTGAAATATTCATTTCAGTCGAACTTTTTAAAATCTAGTCGAATTCCAATCAGTGAAGTTAATTGAAAGTTACTTTGAATTCATCAATTTGAATACACTAAAATCAATATAGTTGAACCACTATTTAATTTCCTTAAATTATTATCGAATTTGGTTTCACTTGACTTTATACTTTTATTTGAGTGAAATCAGAACGCCTTTGATCTAAATTAGTTGAATTTAATTTCGATACAATTGATTTAAATTAAAATCATTTGAACTTACTGTAAATTTAGTGGTAATCAGATGTAAATTTAGTGGTAATCAGATTGAATTCAGTTGATTCAATTTGAATTCCGTGAAATTTATTTAAAATACAGATGCATTCACATTCAGGTTGGGTGAATTGACTTTGGAATTCAGCATAATTCGAACACAGTGGAATTCATTTTGAATTCAGTGTCATTTATTTTGAATTTAATTTAAATTCACTTAATAATTAACTTTTCCTTAAATTAAATTTGATTTTAGACAAACTCATTTCTAGTTTATTTGAATTCAGTTAATTTCGTTTCATTACAGTTTCAGTTCAGTTGATTTGAATTCGCTACACGTAATTCAGGTGAATTCCTATGCAAGTTAGAAGATTTCATTATTATTTCAGTTTGAATTAAGTTGAATGCACTTTAAATTGAATAGTTTTAACTGCAAATTCAGTTGGATTTTAAATTCTTTTCAACAGTACAACAAATCATATTTTTTTTCTTTTTATAACGATAATCCAGAACTTAATTTTCACCTTAAATACGCACTAATTCAAAATTTCGTTGAATTAAACTGAAAATTTATATTTGTTTGTGTTAGAAAGTCAAAATGTTTACTTACTTATTTCTAAGATTTTCAACATTTAAGTGCTTGACTAAGGAAATCGATAGTCGATCTATTCATTTTCAGATAATATTACATTTCCTATGGAATAAAAAGCTGATCTATTTTCCGCATGGAAAAAGTCAATTCTTCATTTTCATTTTCATTTTTTCGGCAAATGATATCAAGAGACAAAACTTTCTCAGTAAATTCGATATCCTGAGCGAGTTTTGCGTTTTTGACAGTGATCAGCTTCATCAATAGTCTTATATCAATAGATATACTGAATTACATATTATAATTCACAATAGACTAATTTCAGCAACTAGATAATTTTAACAATACAAAGTGTGTGCGTATGTGGCCTCGAAAGGACTGGTGTTGACATTTGGCAGTATTCAATCGAATATATCGTTTCTTCATCTATTTCCACAAGTTTTCTCTATTTACAGAAAACATTTGCCTATATTTACACCCCTTCTTTAGTTAGACGAAGATTTATTTAAGAAGCGTACTGTTTATATATTTACATGAAAAAATTATTAAATACTTTTTGATGGATTTTATAATCTGAATTCCTGTTTCTGAATCAAAGAAACATTATTCCATGTACCATCTTGATAGTTTTTGTCTTTGTGGTTAACTTTTCGTACAAGTGGATTTTTAACTCTACTCCTAATAATCAATATAACTCGTATTTTTTTGCCTTGCAATATCACACCATTAAAGTGTATATAATCAACACTAGTTTACAGAAATGTTCCGAACTTTAAGAAATAATTTTAGCACTATGATAATAATAGTCTTTGTCTAGTTTCCAAGTCTCATCTGTGGTGGGCAAAATTGCATGATTTTCAGTTTGATAGACTTTTAAAGAGAGTTAAATAGAAATGCAAAACAAAATCAATATAAACAAAATAAAAAAATCAGAAATAATAAGAGTACAGGAAGCTTTTCAGGAAGGAATCAACTAAGTGAAGGAAAAATTATTTCGAAATAATAGTTTTTATTAAAATAATAATCAACAATGACATACTACCCACTATTTCAGTAATTAAGCCTAAGAAGACGAAACCTCATCTTGGATTCATATTTTTTTTTTTTTAATCAGAAACTTTGGACGAAAATATTAAATGCGACAATCTGTTTTTTTTTCTTTTTGGCTTGAGTATATGTAATATTAACTCTAAATATAATTCTTTCTTCGTGGAAGGAGAAAAACGTCCATCCTTGTTTTTTAGTAATAAAAAAACTTTTGGTAAAATCCACGTTTCCGCCTCCAGAAAAACTCCATGTCAGAAAAAATGTTTTTGTACATTCTGCAGTGGTTTGCATGTAATCGAAAGTCTTATCAGTATATATTTAAACGCTTATTTATACGAGTAAGTATCTTTCAATTTATGTTAACCTTTTTTCTTTACTTTTATTGCAAGACCAAATCAATACGAGGCTTGAATTACACACAAAAGGAATGCTTAATTGAATTTGATTTCAAGGCCCAGCACATACATTTTTTTTATATATAATTTTAATATTTCTCAACAAAAGACTTGAAAGAGAGAAGCAACAAACAGTAAGTTTAATAATTAATATGAGTACGAAGCGAAAACGTGGTCGACAATTCTTCAGTCTTGATAATAAAAAACATTCAAAAGATCGAATAAAGAATCGATCGTGGAAGCTCAAACGGTAGTTAGATCCTGATTAATAACAGTTTTGGTACCGAATTTTATTGAGCCTATGGAAACGTGAAAAATTTCACACGATTAAAAAATCGTCCTTATCGTTTACTTCGTTCAAAAAGTCCTTAATCAATCTCGAAACTCTTATCGAACTCTAAATTAAGTGCTTAGCATTAATCGTGAGTCTATCATAGACCAAATTCACGATTCTCAAAGTTTGCTCAAGTTCGTGAGTCCAAGCATTTTTCTATTTATATTTTTAGAAAATGTCATAAATAAAATTTCTTCTCAAAAGTTCGTTAAAAATCACATTTTTTCGAGCAATTTCGTTAATAGAGTATATATTTAGTAGATACGGTGCATCGTCGTTGATTAGTGAAAAAATTCGGTACTTACCTTCGTACCATCGAACTTCGCAAGCAGCCAAATCTAAACGTAATACTTTCAACTAACTAACTCAGTGTCTTTAAATTAATTAAATTAACTCCAGGTCGAACATCCCCCTTGTCAGAAAATATTTTGGGGTTCGAGTATATCAAAGAAAGAATCGGTAAATACGCTAAATTATCACACCGATAAGATCGGATTCACCACAGACATGCTGCGATTAAAACTTCCAGTCTTGCTGGAAAGAATATCTAATTACTATATAAGTTGCCTTGTTGAACTTGAGTCACAGTTTTCATAAGCTGAGAAAAAATTTCCCTTCTGAGACATAAAAGTTTGTATTTCGCGCCTTTCACTGCTGGCCGCTAGGTGGCTCAGCCGCTAAAGCTTCTCACAGACAAAGCAATTTTTTCTCAGCGTAGTCTGTTAGATTTTCAATCTATTTTATAATTCTTAACGGGTTGCCCGAGCGAATTGAAACCTATTTTTAACCGATCGTTAATCAATGTTCCGACCGATTTTTCACAAACTTTGAACAGATTATAATTCTTCTGAGAGAGCAATTGGTGCCCTAGATCCAGCTTTCATATCCTTAACGCCGATTCCAATATCGTCAACTGGCATAGGGGCGAGTTTGAGTTGATTGCCGTTAATTTTTATATCGTTGACAGAATGCGAGCGACCGTGCGACGCGAGTAGTTTCGTTGCGCTAGAATTTGTCTTTGAGGTCGAACTGGAAGTGAAATTCGAATTCGGACTCGGTTCACGGTGATTGGTGTTCGACTTAAGGTTGGAATTCGAGCTGGCAGTGGAGACTGGAATCAGGGTTGAAGTCAAAGTTGGGTTAAGAATGGACTTTGATCTCGGCTTTGGTTTAGAATTGTTAGCGTTAACGGAATTTAGGTTCGCGTTATGACTGGAATTGTTTTCTAAATCGTGATTTCTCTCAGTTGGATTCGACGAATTTACGTTCGTCACATTGCTGGATGCAAGACTCGTCAGCTGATTGGCGGAGTGCGAGCGGATTGCGTGGCTACCCAACTTGTCGCGCAGCGCCATCTGGTAGGCCACCTCGAAAGCCTGACCGAGGGTAAGAATCACTTCTGTTGCTTGATCCTGTAACAGAAAGATCAATCAGCTTCTAAAGTAATTTTATAATCAAGACCTTGAAATTGAGGTTTCCATGAAAACTTTAATTATATTTTAATGCAATGTCGTTAATTACCATAGTTGGCACGCAAAAGACGTGACAAAAGTGAGTACGGCTAGCGTGATCTTTGGTGATGTAGGCAAAGTGCGTGAGGTCATCAGCGTCCTGACAAGCGCAATGGATATTGCGAATCTCGTGCTCGCAAATTGGTTCCTATTAAAGGGAAAAGACGATTTTTAAATATCCTTCTGTCAATTCTTGAGCAATACTACTTCCTTAACCTATTAAACAATCTATTGCTTATATTAAAGAGTGTTTTTTTTCTTACATTGTTCTGTGTGTTCAGGAAGCGAACGCCGCGGTAGGAAATAGCCAAGCTAATGTCGGGAGTGACCCTCGGATCTCGGCAGGTCTTCTTCAATTTCTGTATCGACTTTTTCGTCGATTCTGTCCCTCTCAGCTCCTTAACCACGGTCGATCCCAAGTACTGTGGAAATTGAAAAATTAAAATATTTAGAATCTTTTACAGTGCAGTAGCAGTACTTTAGAATTAAAAGTTGACTTACGTTGGCGACATACGTGACGCAGCCGGTGACTAGATCTTTGGGGTGATGCCTCCATTGTGTTTTAAGGGTGGATGGGACGCCAAAAAGAAGTTCAGAGGGTGCTCTGATTTCAAGCTGTTCTGGAGCAGAAATTGCTCCGTTGTGCGAACTTGGCCTTTTAGGAGGCTGAGGAGCTGGTCTGTTCTTCCTATGCCTCAAGGTTCCAGTGTTCGTTGAATTCGTACCAGTTACCGTAACGTTTCCACTCCCCTGTCGAGCTTCTGGCAGTTTTTCTCGAATTTCCTCCTTAAGCTGTTGGATGTTCGTTTTCTACGCAAAAAACAGTAGGACGAACCGTTTTCAAAAATATTCGAAAGCTTCATTGTAGTTCAGTATTCAAATAAGCAAGAGCTAAATGACTCGAGAAGATGGAAAACATCATGTGATTATCATATGAATAGCAAGTGTTAAACTATCTGGGCTTATTGAAGCCATAAAAATATCATTTCTTAATATAGAACCACTGTACACCTGTCTGTTCATTTCTACAAAACAAACTAGAAGAAAGTATTTTATGTAATGAAATATGACCGGTTCAGTAGGCGATTGTTTTATTATTGCTTTTTTTTTAAAGAGTCGAGCGTAATCCGATCTCGAGGTCACCTGACTATGAAATACTTTCGAGAAACCATATAGTGTCAGGTAGAAATAGTTCGAATAGTTTTAGAAAGTCCAGCAACTAATGTCCGTTTTTATCGCTTCGGGAACACAACATGATTGAACAAATTAATTACTACAATTGTTTTTGTCGATAGAGGGAATCTGAAGGTGATTACGATCAACATCGTAGGAGGGTGGAGTCGAAGGGTGATTCTGTTAGTAGCTGTCTGACAAGAGGTGTTTCACCGACAACAATGTGTTTCAAGGGTTGCAGACTGGAAATCACACGTTCTTTTATCCCTTGAATCCTCCCCCACCCGACCAACTCTTTCCCTTTCGATCTCATCCGGCATATAATGTAAATATCTCGGCTAATTGGAGTCTTGCTATTGTCCAATTGCAACACTTCATGGGGCTTTTCGCTCTTTTCAGTCACACCATTCGTGCGGTAAATGATAATTCATTTTTTTATTTTGCCACCCGTATCGCTTTCAAAGCAAGCGAGATCTGTAATTGGGACGTTCAATTGACGTGTAGTTACTGATAATTACGGAGAGAAGGTTATCCTCTTAGAGCAGGAGGACTTTTTTGGTAATACAATTAGTTTTTTATCGAGAGATTTTATTTTGGTGAACATATTTAGCACTTACCAGAGTGTTGAGATCTTTGTTGAGGTCATCTAAGTTGGCTCCGTTTCCATTTCGCTCTTGGGTTCTCGGACTATGTCCGCTCACTGATGCGAGAATCCTCTTCCGGTGTGCGGGTTTTTGAATTTCTAAAACAGCTGCCAATTCGACCTCCCAGACCCGTCGGACACGATCCATGTCTGTGTACAGGTGCTTTTTGAAAGTATCGGCGTAACTATCCAGGTGGATACCCTTCAACCAATCCTCTACCGATTGCCCATGGAGGGTCACTCGTTTCTCAACGCGATTGTGCAGTAGACCTGCAGCATCCATTATCACAGCCCTTTCCTGGTCACTCGTTATGCCCATGTCCTTCAAATCCGTTTCATCCAAAACTCCATTCTAAGAAGAAAAAAAAGATATAGTATTCATTTTGGTTTGGATACATTTAGCTGACGATGGATATTAATTTTTTCGACAAATAAATAACTGCTGGATAGAATTTCCAAATTACTTACTATATATTCTAGATCATCAAATCCATAATTAACGAAGAGAGATTCATAATCTGCTAAGCCCAAACTGGACAACCACTGGCCAACTGATGTCGAGACGATCGGGCTGCTGCTGGTGTCGGAACTCAAACCTAAACACAAAACATGTCCAAATTTTCAGACACAGTTGGAAATTTTTTTATTTTTTCGATAAGTTACTTATATTCCTTTAGTTTGCTTGCCGAGCAATGATATTAGTAATGGGGATATGTTAGTAAATGATTTCTTTCTCGGTCCACTGGACATTGAAATTAATATGATTTATTATAATAGAGTGCAGAGCTTCATCAAATATATAAACCTTTTCTATTTCTTTGGCTGTTTACATTCAACATGATTAATGCTTTTAATAAATCAATATTAATTTAAATAGTGGTTTGAATTCGACAATGATGCAATGGATGCACTTCTTTACGGAAATTAGTGGCAAATTTGTAAACAAAAGATAGGTGTTTATGAAGAAATGTCTATTAACAACTAATAGGCTAAAATTATTTATCCAGATATACACTCGATAAGTTCTACCATGCTTCTGGTGATGTATTTTGCGAAGAACACGAAACTACAGCAAAATTTGCTTAATAGGTTCTATTTACCAAAAGGTACCTTGTTGGAAAAAGAGATCGAGACGGATTAAAATTTCGCATTTGGAATATTTTTCGTATCTCTTCTTATTTCGAGGTAGAATTCAGTTTATTATAGTATCCTTCCTTTCCCGCTTTATCTCTTTTTATTTTATTCTCCTTTTTAATATGTCTATCCTTTTCCATTCATTTTTATTACTGTTTAAGTGTATATCCCTATTCCGCTTTTCCATAAAATTATATCTTCTACTATCCATTTGCTATCATGTATTCCCATTTTGTATTATATTTCTTATTCTTATTAATCATACCCCTCTTTTAAACAATTCTATCATTTTCTGGCGAATGATTTTATCTTTTCAGGCCTCGGACTCATTTGAGAAATACAAAATAGTACCAATAGTAGCATACATTTTTTTAAATAGTAACAAAATAGTGTCATGCAATTCATTGTTGTATATTAAACCGAGGTTTTAACTATTTGTAATGTCTGGCATACATGGAATATTGCATATCTCAAAAAATCGTGTGAAATTATTTATACAATCTTTTTAAATACCCCTGAAATATGTTGAGATCCTCTGAAATTTCTTTTGAAATCCTATGAATCCCTCATTGATATACTGGATACCTTTTTAAAACGCTTTGAAACTTTCTGAAATCTTACGAAATTCTTTGAATCCCGTTAAAACTTTGGAATTCTCGTTAAATTACTTGAATCTTTTAAAATATCCTGAACGAAACTGATTAAGTCTTTGTAATTCCATAAAATCTCATAAAATCTGATGAGGCACCTTAATCTTACATTGTGTTTTATTTACTCCCTAAAGTTCTTTATAAATTCTTTGAAATTCCCTAAAATATTTTGAAATTTTTTTGAATCTCTTGAATTTGTTTGGAATCTTGTAAAAAACCCCATTCAAAATCCTTTCAAATCTTTGAAATCAGTTTGAATCGTTTAAAACCCCTTGGAATCTGTTGAAATCTGCAAAAACTCTCAACATTTTTAGAAATTCATCGAAATGTTTCGAAAAATTTGGAAATTACCGTAAACTAGGGATGAGCGGCGCGATGCGGAAAGCGACGCACCCTTGATTCTGCATTTCTGAATGCGATATTAGCTTAATCTAGTTCAAAACTGTGGGCATCCGCATGAAAAGGGCCCTTATGGCCGGTTCGAGGTTACGTATAGGGGCATATAGCCGTATTAATTCCCGGCATTTTAGGCCCAACCATCCAAATTGAAAAATGTGTCACCGGGGAATTTTTGAAAGTGGAACTTTGACAAATCGTTTTTCGCGAAAAATTCATCTAAACTTAGCGAGTGCTGTAAGTACACGTGTTGTACTTCTTTTTCGAACATGAAATATACCCACTTTCGACTCAATTTAGAAAAACGTGATTACCTCCTAAACTAGAACCGGCCATAAGGCTCTTTTCATGCGGACACTCATAAATATATTAGCCTTGCAGCTAACAATTGTAAAACTTCAATTGAAAAAACTAAAAGAGACAATATTGCGTTTCACATGCAGAATTACGGGGCACCGCTTTCCCGAACATGTGCGCCCGCTTAGTCCCAGTTTCCGAAAGTGACAAAATTCTATAATGTCACTTGAAAAATCAAAATTTCCGGCATGAGTGGTTAATCCAGTCAGGTAATTTAGAATAGTTATGTATGTGCACCCACCTAGTCTTGTTTGGAACTCTTTTTCCAGTTCGCTAACGAAGACAGATTCCCGAACGAGGCCAGTGCCAAAGGAAGCCATAATTTCCGAAATTTTTGCCCACTCTTCTTGCTCGTCGAAGGGGCTCATAATACTGAGAGACTTGTCGTCCCTCTCACGATCACGATCAGTCATTCGGAACGAGATCTCCCCGTCGTCGAGACGCTCGCTGCCGCCGTCGGATCCGGTTCCCATTCCGCAAGCAGTGGGTGCATAGACGTTCCGCAATCGCCTCAGAGTTCGTGGTCTCTCTGCTGACACGGAACCTTTCAACAATCCTGCAACAAAAAAACCAAAAATTTCGTTTGTAACTCATCGTCTTCTCTTCCGACCTTTTTTGAAAAATGTTATGTTAATATAAGAAAACTACTGTAAAACGGGGCCAAGTAGGACGTGTAGAGTAAAGCGGGACACCCGAAATTTTCCATTTCATGGCTTGATATTGCTTTTGTTGGATTGTCCCGTTTTACACTACTGAACCACTAAGCGCCATTTTAGGGAATACCTGTATAAAATGGTAATTTCAGCATGAAGAAAAAAAAATGTATTTGTATACATCAAATTTAGCTTATTCCACAAGGCATTTTGTATATATTTGTTTAATCAATGTCGAACTTGTGGTTACATTTTGTCTAAGAAGATTTTATTTGGAAGTAGGAAATGCGATTGAATGCTAACCGACATCCAGTACACCGGATATCAATAATGGATACGCCATGCATACGAAGAGCATCCTAGATACGTTGCATATTCAGCACGACGTCGTTACTATTCGGCTTTGCGGGGAGTTTACAACCGTGTAACAGGAAGGCAATCAGAATTTGCGATATGTACTATCGTCATCATCATCATGCCAAGTATCTTTGTTACACATTTTTCCACAAGAAAAAGACAATGTCTGTAGTTATATAAAGGTCTAATATAATTTAATTTAATTGGCTAAAATTAATGTTCAAAATCATTTTTAGGGTGCGGAACCACTAATTAGTTAACGGCTTTGTTTAACGAATTGTTCCTTCTTCTACCAATCCTATATTCCTCTATTTCCACCCTATCACTTTTTACTTCCTACTTGCCCCAACAGTTCGATCCGAGGTTCGATCCGCTTGTAACTTTCATCACTTTTTATCACATTCTTTTCCATCCCGTGTTATGACTTTCAACTTACTAGTCGTTTCTAATCATTATAACCTGCTCTATTTTTTGTCTTTTTTCTCTTTCTAACAATGCTATCTGTTTATATTTTGTTTTATCACTTCAACTACTTTCCAACCGAGCAAGTCACGCCTACCCCGAAAGGGAAATGGCTTAATGGTATAATATAATAATACCCTATTATTACTTATTCACAGCAATCCTGTCTTACCGTATCATCTTCTCATTCCAGTAATCATTATCCTGTCTGCCAATGATATGCTTTTCTATTCCACTTCATCACTTTTTCCCTATTCCACTTTGCACCATCTCTAAAGAATTTTATTGTATTATTTTTTTAACAATTATATTCTTTTCTATCTAATTTAATTACTTTTTCACCCATTTCTCTTTTGAAGAATTCTATCATTTTCTACTGTTTTTCATTATATATCACTTTCGAATTCTCTTATATCCCATTTGATTATTTTACGAATTATTGTTTACAACGATTTTATTTTTTTTCTTCTACACTAAGTCTGAATGTTTTTCCAGATCACTTCAAGCTTTATCCTATTTCATTTTCCTATATTTAAAAACAATTTATCACTTTACCTAATTAATCTTATTAACAATTCTCCCCTTTTCTATGCTGCTCTATAACTCCACTCTATTCGTCTTTCTAATTACCATATTCTTTTGTATCCTTTCTTACAATTTCATGTAATTAATCTTTCTTTTCTATTGTTTTCTATACTGTTACATAACCTTTTATTTTTATTCGCACTAATAAGTCCCTCATGAAGACCCTATAAGAGAAAAATTTGAATAATACCTGATATTCAAGATTAGTACCACTATTTGAAATGCTGTTTCATAAATAATTATTTGTCCGTAATTTAAAAATACCCAGTAATATTTAATTAACTTTCAACTGTTAAAACAATT
The DNA here is from genome assembly GCA_932178445.1 of Andricus quercusramuli. NCBI lineage: Eukaryota > Metazoa > Arthropoda > Insecta > Hymenoptera > Cynipidae > Andricus > Andricus quercusramuli. The sequence goes on from CAKNXH010062637.1 coordinate 83,919, forward strand.
TAAATTTTCTTCAACATTAGTTTTTTTAGGTAAATCGCGAAATGAATCTATTTTCTAGACGTTACAAGTTTTTTATTAAATGATAACAGTAAAATAATAGTAGATAACAATTTTATTTCGTTTATATATTTATTTTATGTGTTTTTTGTCAACAGAGTGAATAAAATAGATTCTGAAAGTAAAGTTAAGATAATAAATAACTTAAACATATATAAGAGTATCTGTAGAAAAACGGAAAAAATTAAACATTTAAACAAATTAAAATAGTTTTAAAAGCTTCAATTTATTAAAATATTTTCAAATATTCTTAGAAAACAAATGATTATCTGAAAATATTTTAATCTGTTAAAAATTTGATAAAATAAAATGTTTCTCTTACTCTTTCAATTTCAATGAAATTCTGACCAAAAATGTCCACCAAGTATTAATAAGAACCACCCTTATGTAACACCCGTTCTATAACAAGCAGTAATGGTTCCGCGATTCATGTTGCAATGTTGTTGTTCTAAATTTATTTATTCGTTTATAAGTAAATGATTTAAAACCTTTTGTCTAGTCTAAAAGTAAAATATCAGTCGAGGATACCAAAAAACATGTGTATTTTCCCGAGTCGAAATTTTGACCCTACTTTAGCCCTACATGATTCCATTTAAGGCCTCATTTAGTCCTGCTTAGCCCTTCACGTCCTCTTTTGAATCCCATTGGACCTCAAGGCCCTCTTTTGATTCGCTTTCGTCCTGAAGACTTTTGTACTTTTCTCTTATTTATATAATTTATAATTATTCTATTTAATTACATATTTATTATAATTATTTTATTTACCTCATTTGTTAATATACATAATAAAAAAAATTATGGTGTATGGTTTTGAGATTATTAATCATTATGAATGACAGTAATGTTCAATGATGGCGGTTCTGAAAAGTTTTCTATGGGAATAATAAAAAAGTCCTTGTTTAAAATGATCTAAAAATTCTAACCTAATTCATTTTTTATTTCATAAATTGTTCCTGAAAAAATTTCGGTTCAATTTTCTTGTCCACATAGGAAAATTGTATTCCATTAAAAACTGAAAAACATCAGAATATATATATGTAAAACGTCCTCATTTAAAAAAAATGGTCCTGGATAACCAAAGTAATAACTTTTTTTTGCTTGGCTCTAATTATGAAATTAATTTCCGAATTTTTCAAATGATGCTCACAGTTTCTAGGTCTAACAGGGTAATGGGTACAATCATTTTTGCACTTAATTAATTTCTAAAAAAAAATATGCTATAAGTATCGAACGAAATTCTAAAATACACGAATGGAGAGTCAATTTTATAAAGTCTTAAATTATCATCCCAGGTGAAAAAGTTATATATATATATATATATATATATATATATAT
>CAKNXH010062637.1:85710-152374 GCA_932178445.1 Andricus quercusramuli
TGTATTAAATCAGGCCCTCTTTTAGCCCTGGAAGTGGGGAAAATGGAGTTTTGTGCCACTTTGGAGCACTAAAAGAGGGCTTAATCTAATACAAATTAAGACCTCTACACGCCCTCCTAAGTCCTATTAAGTCCTACAATTTAGAGGTCTAAAAGAGGGCTAAAATTTTGACTCGGGTTTGTCAAAGATTACCAAAAAAAAATTTGAAACTTAATTTTTTTCCAACGTTTCAGTCTTTCTACGGAATTATAATCATTATATACTAACTTTTATACATTAAAAAAAAACATTTATATTTTTCTGAGAAAACACAAAAGTAATCAAAACTCACTTATCTAATTTTGTTATTATCATCAATTTGATTATAAATAAAATTTCAGAGCGAAACAATATATAAGAAGAAATTAAAAAATGTATTATATTGAAAGAAATGTGAATCGATCAAAGATTGAATTAATGTTAAGTATCAGGGAGTGTCTTTTTATCGACATGCCGGAGAAAGAGGATCTGCTCGGTTCTGATTTTGGGTGAAATATAACGACAAAACGAAAAACTTCCATCCTTCAGGACCCAAGACCGCAGGTAAAAAGATGCCCACTTGTCCACTATATATCCAATTGGCTACAGTGGACATGGTAAGTCACGAAAGCAAAAACCAATTTTTTCTCCGATTACATAAAAAAGTAGATTTTTTCAGAAAAAACGGCCTTTACCGATTAAACCGAAGTCCGAGTTATCATTGATTTCCAGGGATTTTAACTGCTTCCGCAATTAAATATAAAATATCTATTGTTTTCCATTAAAAAAATATCAATATGTTGCACAAATGTGCTGGAAGGCAGACGAGTATTATTTTCTGTAATTTTCATATTATATAACTGGAATAATTTTCAACATAATGTATTCAACACTGATGTGACTAAGTGTTGAGGTACTAGAGGGAAAGGAAGAGAGAGGATGCAAGGGTGCTGGCAAGCAACGCCCTCCATCTTGGAGCTTTAATTAAAATTACGTACGTTTGTGCGTGTAACGCGAGTCTCTTTATTTAGTATTTTTATGAGCTTTTCATTACGCGCGGGTGTATTCCTGCACTGGGACCATCTTTGAAAGGCAAACGCGGCCACTACTTTATACCATCTACTCTACCTCTTCAACTCCGCATTCTGCTACTGCAGCTGAATTATGTGTAGAACTCAAATGAAAGAATTTTTGCACCACCATGTTTTACTACTCTACCCAGTAAAGGCTCGATCAAATAGTACGTCATTTTACTTTTGTATTATGCACAATTATATAAAAATTCTATTACCAGATAACAAAATAGGGTTATTTCGCAATTTTAGATAAAATAATTTTTGAACAGTTAATTTTGAGGAACCCGATGAAATTTCAAACAAATGGTCGAATTTTTAACAAAATAGATGTATTTTTAACCAAGTAGTTGAATTTTCAAACAAACGGTCGAATTTTCAAACAAAGAAAATAAATTTTCATCTTTTTATTCAAATAGTAGAAAGTTCGAGACGAAAAGAACAAATTTTTTAGAAGACAGTTAAATTTTCTACCTAGAAGGGCGAATTTTCTAGGCAAAAAGATGGATGCGTTCACCGAACCAGTTTAAATTTAAACAAAATAATTAAATTTTCAAGAAAATATTTAAATTTTCAATTAAAATCAAAAATCTTCAACAACAAAAATAAATTTTTATCAAAGAAGTTCAACTTTTCCCCACGTAGTTGATCTTTCAATTAAGAAGATCCATTTTCAATAAAATAATTAAACTTTGAGCCAAGAAAGATGTTTCGGTCAAGAGAGAAGAAAAATTTCAACTAAATCGTTGAAATGTTAAGCCAAAAAGGCGAAATTTGTACAAAATAGTTAAATTTTAAATCCGCGAATGAGGATTTGCAGCAAAAAAGTTATATTTCAAACAAATAGTTGACTTTTCTACCAAAATAGTTGAATTTTTAAGCCAAAAAGACGAATTTTCTACAAAACAGTTGAATTTTCCACACCATAAATATGAGTTTTTGACAAAACAAAATAATTTTCCACAAAAAAGTTAATTTTCAACCAAACGGTTGAATCATAAACTAAAAACGATCAATTTTCAACAAAAAATGATATAGTCAATTCAGCAGTTATAACAATTGCTTTTCAACAAAAAGAAAGAATTTTCAACAAAATGGTTAAATTTTCAACCACATTCTTGAATTTTCAGCTAAAACTGATCAGTTTATACTAAAAATGGAAGAGTTACCTTTTCAGTTAAAAAAATTAATTTTCAACCAAAAAGCAACGAATTTTGAACAAAATAGATACGTGAGCATCCGCAAGCAAAAGGACCAAATGCAGAAAAATCGATTTTTAGCTTTTTACACTCATCTATAGTTTTTCATTTGCTCTTTCATAATAAAAAATGTTATTCCTATATCTGAAAAATTCGAATTGTTATTCATGGTGAGGCCTGTGTTGAACCGCCTCTTCAACCGCTTCTTAAAAATGAAGTTACCGCGCATTAGGTCCCATTCTTCGCGGACGGTCACATATAAATTTTCAAGTACACTTTTAAAAACGATTTTTTTCCCCCATTAACTATTTCGAGATTTACCCTCCCCTTCTACGTCACAAATCGTCACAAAACCTGCCCCCCCCCCCTCCCCAGACAATGCAATGTAGTTATAAAAGGCCCCTATTGTAACTGGTTCTTTAAGTTGCATTGTCATAATAAAAATCAAATCACACATTTTTTGTGTTTAGAAATTTCGGTTAGTTTTGAATATTTGAATAATACAGAATTTTGAAAATGTTTTAAAAATTTTACGTAATATAAGTACATGTTTACGTAACGCATCGCTTCCTAGTGAATCATTTAATTAGTCCACTTATTTCGCAAAAGAACGAGCCTGACTCATAAACGATGACAAGAACCGTAAACAATTACTATGTATTGTAAAAAAAGTTTTTGTATTAGTCACTTTATTTACTGCGTAGTTTACCTTAATCATTCACGCTGAATAATAAAATTTTTATTAAATAAATTATATAATAATGTATAATAATAAATTTTAAATCAGATTGAAGACAACATAATCTTGATTCCGGGAGGAAATGTATACGTTCTTTGTTTTAACAAGTTTCAAAGTACTCTTTTCCTAACAATGAAAATATAAGATAAAATATTTCTTTTTCTTTGGTGAACTACACCTTCGTTTCTCAAGCCGCAACTTTAATTAAAAACAGCGTACACTAACTAATTACACTGAATGTGTCTCCGGGAATTTAAATAACAAAATCTGAATAAGTGTTCAATTTGAAAGTACTGGACCCTGGACAAAATGAGCAAATGTAATTTTCATCCATGGAAATCAGTAGAGCGAAATGTCGAAGAACGTCTGGCTGACTTTCTTTTCATTTAACAACGTGGCACTTTTGGCATGTCCAGAGAACCTCGCGAGGATTTAGCGGAGTGGTTTTAATTCCACAAAACCGCGAATCTCATGACGAAGGTTATCCTGTCGTTACCGCGTGCTTTCAACCGTTACATCCGAAAGAAAATAAAGGAAAACACGGAATGAAAAAAAAAACAGTTTCCGTGTTCTCGAACAAACGTATACGTGTGAGATACCCACATTGTCGCATTTAATTCTGCAAACAAACAAGAAGCTGTTAAAAATAGTATTAAATGTTAAATACCAATTTATATTAAAATTAATATCTCAAACATATGAAATAGCTATTTATAGGTACGCGTTTATTAAATTTCATATACATTCATGATCATCGCTCAGATAATTCCATTTTACACAAAATCAAAATAAGATTAGCAGTAATTTTCGATGCTTAATAATAAAACATGAGACCTTCTCACAATTATTGTTCAAAAATAAAATTGGATGTTAAGTAGGAAAGTTCAATTACGTAAATAAATGACAGACCTAACCTTCAATCAACTGTACTCACATTAAATTTCTACCATTCAGGGCAAATTTTGGAAAGAGTTCCACATGTGCGTTGCACTCTAATAATGAAGAGCAACTGAATCGACAAATTCTATATTATTACCTCAATTGCGAATATCTGATAAGATTTAAAGTAATAAAAGCACTTTGAGTTTTCAAGCACGCTGCTATACCGACCTATATATTATATTTAATATAAAATCTACACTGTACAGCTATTCAGACTTTAATGTATATTAAATTTCAACTCCCGTGTATGCTTAGTGACATCATAATTATACGTTTGTATTAAATTTAATACAGATTTTTCTAACAGTATACATACTATTTTATATCAAGTTTTATAATTTTTCACCGCATTTTTCTATAATATTCTAAACCGTTTTTCGTTATATTTCTAGTTTAATATTGTATCCCTTCCTATTCAATTGCACATTTTGCCCTATTTTTTCCTACATATTTATTTCTTCAGCAATTACATCCTTTTCTATCCCATTTCACTCAAGGTGTCTAATGATCATAAAATTTCCCCGGGGTTTTCCCGATCACATTTTTTTCCTCGCCCAATTCAAAGATATATTTTTGTAATTTGTTCCAAACCAACGTATAGAAATGGAAATTTTAATTATGGGTAAACCTGGCAGCACCACTATTTCCAAACAATATATGACCTATGACAAAATTAAGGGCCCATCTAGTACCCAAAAGCCAAATTTTGAGCTCTGTATTTTTTTTTAATGCATGGTATTGCCACGCTTTACTGCCAAGATAGCAGTACCGCGGTAGCAATATAAAATATAAAAATTACTGAAAATTTACCGTAAGGAATAAATATGCTCTATATAAGTGTGTACATCAGAAATAAGGGTTCTCTTTAGGTTCTCAACCCCCCCCCCCCCCTCCACCGCGAGACCAATTTTTCAAGACCATCTCTTAACATTGAAAAACTACTTCGAAACCAAAAGTATTGATTAAGGACAAGAAGTACAAGATCAGTTGGGAAACTGAGGTTCATTGGATATCTTCTCTCATTTATCTTAACAATTAAATACTTAAAAGCCACATTACCCTTAAAGTACTTGGTAACATTTCACTTTTTGCTTATAACATAAAAGAATGTGTGGCATCAAATCTTACAAAAATTTAAATAATAAATTCATTAGTAAAATCTAAAACATTGTATAATATAATCATAATGGTGGTGCAGCGGTCGTTTCTCACTGTTAGGTTCTGTTTTTAGTATAATGCTATTTGACTGTTAGGTGCGGTTTTTGGAAGAGAGTATGATGTTTTCGGACAGTTAGAAAATATTTGAAACTTATTCAATATTTTTTCTTTCACTTAGTCAGTACTCTGACTTGGTTAATTTTATATTTAGAGCATATTTATCCTGTAAGATAGTTATTCAGTAATAGGTGTCCTTTTTCACAAATTAATGCTCCTTGGGACATGCAAGGGCCCTGAATGAACCCTTAATTCCTGTGAAAGAGAAAGGTTGATGCAACAAATATTTTTACGCTGGTACTGCTAGATTGTCGCTAAGCTGGCATAAAAATACATTTTTGTTTAAATGCAAAGCCCAAAATTTTAGTTTTGGGTACTGAATGATGCTTAAATGAACCCTATATTAGCCATGAATTTTGGCCTAATGTATACATTGTTTGGGCATGATGGTAATTCCAGGTTTATACCCACCTGAATTTTAACATAATACAAAGTTTAAGTCGTCAAGAAAACAATTATGTATTCACACGAGTTAAGAGAATGTGAAAGTCTGTCACGTGAACAATCGCAAGTTTTATATTGGGCGGCTTTATAATTTGAAAAATCTAAGTATTGTGTTCAAATTTTGCGAAATGGTTACAAATATATAAGCGTACATCTGTATGGCCCAGTTAAGTTTTTATTTCGTTAAATCGTTTAATTTAAATAATTTTTTTTCTTAATGTAACTGAGAACATGGCTTTAGAACCCTAGCTAAAGTAGAATTAATAAAATTGCATTATTAAAATGAAATAAAAACTCAAATGGGCCAGAAAGACGTGCCCTTATATGCTCTGAACCAGTGGGCAAAATGCCAGGAGAATGTATTCATTTTTCTAATTATATAGCTGCCGAATATAAATAACATGTAATAACTGGTCACGTGACACACTGTCTCACGCCTCTTATCTTATCCTCAATCACAGATTGAAGTTATGAGTAAAAAATAAATAAAATATAAATAAGGTTTTTTAAAATTAGTGTGCCAACGGCCATACCACGCTGAAAAAACCAGTTCTCGTTAGATCACTGAAGTTAAGCAGTGTTGGGCGCGGTTAGTACTTGGATGGGTGACCCGCCGGGAATACTACTAACTACGTGCTGTTGGCATGTCGTGGGTGTGGTGAGCCCACACTTGTAGTTATTTACTACAAGAAACTATCCACCTAGAAACACTACCCGAATCGGGTATTGTCACGCCTACCCCGAATAAAGGGAAATGGCTTAATGGTATACAATACAGTGTAAATTCCAACGTTTTCTTGAAAGTTTAATAAAATCTAATCTAATAAACAGTTTTTAATGCTTCTGGGATGACTTTGAAGGTAAATTTCTATAAAATCGCTTCAACTTATAACCATTAGTGTGAAAATGTTTGCGGCGGGCAGATTTTTATTATTATTTTCCTGCAGATGATATGTGTTCAAATTTGTTGAATTTTTTCCATCAACTTTGTAACATATTTATTATAGTATAATAACTTGTATTCAATTCCAAGAAAGCAAAATTTAGACTATTTTGCATAATCTTCCTAAATATTTGACAAAATGTCTTCATCCTTGCTCATTTTATAGAGAATTCTGATAGCTTTCAACCTGTTTAGGAGAAAAATGTTAACTTTCATATATCTAGCATTAAAAGAACTTGAGCAATAATCGAAAAAGTTTGATGGTATCATATACGATACGTGAAGCAAACAGTTTCCTTCCTCTGATTCCCGACTGAATAGTAAAAAGAAGTGAAAGTAGAAAAAAGTAGACTTTGTGATTAAAAAAAAATCCCGATCCTAAATAAAATTCCTGGATTTTTCCGGTTAGATTCCCTTTTCTAAAGAATTCTATTCTTGAATATCCTATGCTTTAACATCTTTAAAAATATCTAACAATATTTGATCTTTCCTGGCGGAAAAATGATACACAATGCAAAGTATTATATATAATTTTTTCCACTATTTGTAAACAATATATCATTTTTCCACCTTTTCTATCCCCTTTTTTAACTTATTGATTTTATCACGTTTCCCTGTTACTATTTACAACATTTGTATTCGTTTCTATTCCATTATACCTCTTTTCCCTATGTTCTTTACCCGCAACAAAAATTCACTTCTGTTTTTTCTGTGATCATATTTTATATTTGAGAACATTAATATATATATATATATATATTTTTTTTTTTAACATTTCAACCCTTTTCTATCCTATTTTATTATTTTCAACTTTTTTCTATAATTCCCCTTTTGAAAAACTATATTCTTGCTAATCCCGTCTTGTCACTTATGGATTCTATTTCTTTTTTAATACTTCTATCCATTTCCATGCTAGTGTATATTTATTTTGTTACCCTATTCTGTCAGAATTCTCTATTCAAGAGTTCTACTCATTTCTATTCAGTACGTGATGCAGGTTTACGAAATAGTAGGATAAGAGTGGAGATAGCATTCGTATAAAACGCAGGGAGATATAACCAATGCATCCAATGACACGAGTTTTAAAAATAAATTAATAATATAGGATAGCAATTGATATTAAACTGGAAAAACTATACGAAGCATGTATAGTATCACATACATGTAAAGACCAGGATAAAAAGGGCTAAAACGGACAGGTTAAAAATGCATATATCAATTATGATAGAAATGCATACAGTGAGATACGTTCATGATAGAATGAGACAGATATGGATATTATCCTTGAAAAGAAGAATAGGAAAAAATGAATTTTGCTTTTGAATAAAGGTCCTTACAATTACAATAGATTGGAATAAAGAGGAATACAAATTCGGACCGCCAAAAATATACAATTCAGAAGCGTTCTTTGGGAGAAAAAAAATATTCTACAGGTTTAACACGATCTATCCAATACCTATTTTGATAGACACGTGTTTTCCTACTATCTGCTCTAAGAATAAATTGGATGGAAAGATGTAAATCTAATTTTAAGCAAATTCGCTACAGGCCAAAAATAAACCCGTTAAGTGGCGAATCTCAAAATAGAATGTCTGACATTACCTACACCAATCCTACTATCTGACAACACAATCGTTACAAATACGTATCAATTCGAGTGGAGAATGTACAACATCCCTTTGATATCGTTATCAATTCAAACACCTACAATGTGATCAAAAAACAATAACAAACGTGAATCATATCTTTCTGTAAGATTTTTTAAAACACGAAACTTAAGACAGATTCTTGAGATAATGATGATGAAATACGGAGCAAACTTTTAAAGATCAAATAAGAAATAATTCAATACGGAGAAATACGAATCATAATAATTTTCTCGGCCGATTTCCACTGGCATAAACTTCCGCAAAACATTCTGTCACGTTTCCAAGTTGGCGCTTCCCAAAATATGCGACACACTTAAAATAGAGCAAGAAGATCAAAATAATACAGAACCGGTTGACGACCGGTCGATCTTTATGGATCATAATGGTAATAGTGAAAATGATTCTAGCGTGAATTAGGACGTCATATTCGTATATATGTATTCACTATGCAATGCTGATATGAAGGTATACATAAAACAAAAAAAGGGTACTTGAGAAGATCGTAAAAGCAAGATGTCGTAAAAGTGACCCTAAATCCCAACGTCCGTGTCCTGATCATTAAATTCATGCTATGAGATTACGACCATGATAAAAATTTAAATGATCATTAATGATACAACACGGGCGGCCACTAAAGTTTTAAAAAAGTCATTAATTGTCAAATTCAAGCTATTGAGAGCTAAAATACTTTTAGTTTGAAGTATTCAAACCTAAATTGCAAATTCAACCATTCTTAGTATACATCTGAATCAGCAAAAAGTATACCGTTGATTTAAACCATTTTTAACTAAATTAGTTTCAATGGTTTCAATGGTTCGTTTTACAGAATCGTAATTTCTTCCAACAAAAGTCCATGGATTCTGTATTCGTTGACAAATGCACCGGATTTGGGTTCAATTTAAATAAAAATGGCTACGTTATTCTTAAAAAAGGTAATAAGGTGATTAAAAAAAAAATGGATAACAAACAACAATTTATGAGTTAAATAAAGATGTAAATCAATGCTTATTAAAATATTTTTATTTTATGAACACGTCACACTACAATTATAAAATACGAAAAATTCCCACTGAATTATTTAAAGGACGCAAAGCGACACCTACTTTACGGGACTGATACAAAAATTAGAACCTTCTGTTTTCTTTCTCAATCTGGCTGAAGTTCCGTTTCGACAAGGTTATGAGTATTTTAATTCCTAAAGCTAATGGCGTAGATTTATGTCGAAAATTGTCTTTAAAATCTCATATTATTTTGTTAACTAATGCAGGTATTCAACTTTTTGTTCTATATTCTAATTTGTTTTTTCTGCATTGATATTTTTTCTCCGTAAACCAAAATCTACGTTTTTTACGAAAACGATACAAGATATAAAAACACAGTCAAAAGAACAAAATCATTCTTTTTGAAAAGACCTCAAAAATAATCTCTTCACGCTTGTCTCAATCCCGATTATTAAAAAAAAATCTACTCAAATATGAATAATACAGGATACAATTTTATTTTTTCAAAATATTACGATTTTATGGATGTCATTCTATTTTTTATCTGAAATCTTCGATTTCATTTGCTTCTAATTTTTGTATAAAACTGCACTTCAAATTTTTCTAAAGTGAAAGATTTTAGAATTACGCATTCTAAGCTGAATGATATAATAATTGAAAAAGGTAACAATTTAACTAATTATTTGAAAACCGTCGAAATCAAAGTTGGACAAATTTTTTTCTAAAAATTTGTATTCCCAGTCAAAAATTTAAACTCAATGTCATTTACCGGGTTTTCCCGGTCTCATAAAATTCCCGGTTATTTTCCGGTTTCCCGATTTAGCCCCAGCCCTGTTAGTTCATCTGAATCAGCGGAATTTCACTGAAAATTACTAAATAACGACTAGACTTTCACTAATTAAAATTTTGAAAAATGAGTCACTGATTCTTAGTAAAATTCTACTGATTCAAATGTAGAGAATTATTGCTACTAACAAATAAAATTGATATTGCTATTGAATATGAATTCGAATATGAAATGATATCGAACATTTTTTTTTTAAACTCTCCCATTTCAAAATATGTTTAAGCGGAATCTATAAATAAAATCAATCGAGAGGCGTATACAGTGTTCAGTGAATGAGATAAGATATATAAGTCAATTATCGATATAATGAGTGTCTTTCTTGAAAGGTAATATGAGGGACATCAGATTTTATTGTATCAGTATTTCCAATTCATATTTTCTATCTGGCATAATTTCTTCATAAATTATTATATCAATAATTATTACGAAGACATACAATTTTTATTTAAATTTCTTGAGTTTTTAAATTCACTGGAAAATTGAAAACAAATTAAGAACATACCAGCGCTACAAAACGTTAATTTTAATAAAAATTAACACCCTTTGATAAATATGTTATGTTTGGAAATTTAGCACTAATATAACGAAGACGGTTTGTACATTTTACGCGAAACAAACTACTGTCGAGGTCAGTGACAATTTTTCACAAAATTTTGAGTTTATTTTTTGCTCCAGCTAAGATTAAAACAGTAAAAGTGATAAGCTGCCAAATATTGATAAAGCTTCCCCAGCAGTCTGCTGGCTTATCTTTTACTTATTTGTATGGGATCTTCACACGTGATTTTTACTATAAAGAAACCAAACAGAAATAACTAAGATAACAAAATATATTTTTTTGTGTTATCTTTTCTTCTATTTTCTAACCAGTAACCACATACTGATAATAACAAATTTTATCATTTTTTATAATAAAAATAATGATATTATACCTTTTCACATGCAATTTTCCAATGAAACAAAAATAGTTTGAAAAATCAATTCGTCCAAATTTTCAAATTAGTTTGTTTAAACTGGTTAATTAATGCGAACAAGACGGCTTTTTTCTTCTGAAAATAGTGGATAAAATGAGAGATTTCTCAATAGTTGACGTGAGTGTTGAAAAATAGCATGTTTTTTCCACTATTGAGGAAAAGTTTCCTAAGAAGTGGGAAAAAGTACGTAGAATGGTGGGAGAAAGTGATGCTCTATCTGCAACTCAAATCGGCGCCTTGCAGGAGTCAGTCAATGTATATCCATGACTCGTCCTCCTGTTGCTATTTTCAGACAAAAAAAGTCGTCTTTTTCGGGTAGGTGTTAGACAAAATAGTATGTGCCATTCGTGGAGAATGGTCGACTGTGAACGAGCATTAATTTGACACGCGAGCGAACACAATATACTATTAACACTAAACACTATAATATATATTTTGAGGCCTATTATGGGCATCAAAATATATAATATTAAGTAACCAGTTTTAAGAAACAACTTAAAAAATAATTAGCTGGCCTTAAGTCTCGAACACATAATAAAACTACGAAATTCAGGAAATACAAGTTTCAACATTTTCACTGCAGTGGGCTATTTGGTGAAACTTGGATTCAAAGTCTAATATCTCCCGAAAGATTTGACGAAAAAATTCAATTTATGCCGAGTAAGGGAAAATTTTAGAGAAAGGTTGTTCCGAATTTCTCGGCCTGCAAAATGTATGGAAAGTCAGTAATTATTTGATGACATATCTGAAAAATGTTAGGAAACTTACAAAAATAGTCATATTTAGGTTGTCGAGATCGCTGAATCCTAATCTGATAACATTATTTCAAAATATAAAGTAGAGGATCCAATATGGCCAAATACAAATCGCAAAACCGAATAAATTTTGAAGTTTTTAGCAAAAGATAATTTGTCCATAAGCTAAAGCCTGCAGAATAATATAAGGTAAGTTTCGTTGAAGCGAATTTGAATTTGTTCATCATCATATTTAGATCTGTATTCCGCCATATTGAATCCGCCACTTTGAATTTTGAAATTATATTATTTCGGTTCAGCATTTTGAAAACCTAAATATGACCATTTCCCAACATTTTCCTCATTTGTGTACAGCCATATTGGATCCGCTATTCTCACTTTTGAAATAATGGTACTAGATTTGCATTCAACATCCTCAAGATCCTGCACACTCAGAGAAAAGATTGAGTTGATTCAACAAAACAGTTTATTATTTTTAAGAAACACAACGAATTAATTTGGTCAATTCAAAGTAATTATTTATTTGAGCATGTTTTGTTGAATCAACCAAATAAATGTGTTTAGCGGAATATATTATTCATCAGAAAATGATTTGGTTAAAGTAACGAAATAATATGGTTGATTCTACCAAATACTTCCATAAACTACACTGAACATACCGAAACAGATGATGTCAGCCCACGCCCAGTTTGCGTGTCGAAAAGTTTCTCATTGAGCGTGCGCGAGTCGCGAATTAGTAAAAAATGAGTGATACGAACAAATTAACACTAGCAATGTCAACGTTTTTAAATAACTAGGGTCTGAAACAGTATGACGAGCATTTTGAACATAAGTAAAACCTTCAGTTTGCAGGGTTCACACAGTTTATTGTGTTCCCAAAAATACAATTTTTTGGAAGTCCAGATCTAGGTACATTTTGATTGAACGAAACAACCAAAATATTTGTTTAAATCAACCAAAATATTTGGTTGGATTACCCAAAATATTTATTACAATCAACCAAAATATTTATTACAATCAGCGAAACTTTATTACCCAAAAAATTTGGTTAAATCAATCAAGCATTTGATTGATCATACAACAATGTATTTATTTGTTTGATCTAACCAAATTTTTGTTGAATGAACCAAACTTTTTTCTGAGTGCATACGACAATTTTTGTAAAGTTTCTATCATTTTTCCGATTTACGGTCCGCTTTATTGGATCAGCTATTTTTTGTTTTGAAATAAAGTAACCAGATTTGGATTGAGCCACAGGCGCGTATACAGGGGCTCCGCCATTTCGAATTTTGAAATCGCGATAACAGATTTGGATTCAGCGTCCCCGAAAACCTAAATGTGATCATTTTCGTAAAGTTTCTAACATTTTTTCAATATTTGTCCCGCCATATTGGATCTTCCGTTTTTAATTTTGAAATTTCAATATCAGATTTGGATTGAGTGACCTATAAACCTAAAAGCGACCTAAAAGCGTCACATGCAATGAGGTGATCGCTGGTTCAAACCAAGCTGGCAGTGCGTTTTTTAAAACTTGTTTTCTCGCGCTTTTTAATTAATTCAAGAAAAATAAAAACTTGACCAGCACATGCCTGTGCTTTACACATAACATCGGCTCGACAGATAAAACAAAATTCTTCCAAATATTCTGATTTTCCATCAAGCTCTAGTGAGGGTGTGGAAATAAAAGCGAAACAATGAAGAAATTGTGACGGTAGAGAGTGAAAATAATTAACCGAGTTGAAATGAGTCAGTGACATTCGTAGGACTCTTTTTCCCATGCCTATTTACTCGCCTATATCACATTACACTCACCGCGATGATCCGTGATGATCACTCAAGGAGGCACGCAACTCACACAAATCCAAATGCCTTCATGTATAAATCTCCTTAATATGTGTGTAAACGCATGCAAATGCGTTCGCTTAGAAGCCGTAATATGAAACTTGAGGCATTTCCGACGTGTCACTGGTGCTGGTCAATGACACATGCGATCATGAAGATAGTGATTTACGGTATAACGGTCAAAACCCCATCGCGGGATGTAGAACTCATTTTGACCCATGTTTTATTTTATTAACTGCAGAAGATTCATTAAAAATGTATTAAGACATTTTGTTCGCCTTAGGGCACTAGCAACCTTGAGGCGGGACGCGGTCGACATTGAGTGATTTTATACCGGGGCTCAATTTTAGCGTTCCCATCTGGCCTTTTACATGCAAAGTCGAAAAATTGATTCATTCGGTTCAATTTAGGCAATTTTCAATCAAGATGAATTTGAGCCTTTTCAAGTGCTTATCAGTGACGTATTTCTGACAAACGAAAAAATTGACAAATTATTTCGTAGATTATCACTGATTGACTGATTTTATGAACAGGTCAAATTTTAACTGAACTAAATTTAGAAGGCAACTTTAATTTTGTGACTCCAGTATAGACGTGTATCGAACGAAAAAATGTGTAACCTGAGTCACCAGCGCGGTAAAAAAATCGCTTATTGGGAGGTCTAGCGTTTCAATGAAGACAAAACAGGGTTGTTTGTAGCAACATAAAATCAAGGAATGAATAGAAATTTTGAATTATCTTGATACAGGAAAACTCAACATTCCAGGAATAAGTTTAAATCTACTTTGATTTCAAGGACGTTACCAACCTCAGATCAAGTGTTACGAAACGATAAATTCCTTCTTTATTATTGCTAGTAAAGCGTCGAGCAACAGCCTCAAACGTTTTCACAAAACACTTGAAAACACTTCAAGATCTAATGATCTTCAGTCACGCAAGCGTTTCTATAAAGTATATACGAAGTACACGTGACACGACTAGAGTTTCCTTTCTACCTCCTCACACTTCCTCTTTCCTCTCTTTCTAGTTTCTATCTTTCGTAATTCCTCTTTGAAAGCTTTCTCTCTTATTGTTAGTTTAACATTTTAATACAAGATGTATGAAGAAATCTTGTAATATTGTATGTGATTGAAAATTATTCTAAGTGAATGCAAGCGGTTACAACAATTTTATTTGGTAAAAATGCATAAAAGATCGATCACCTTCGATTTTGTTTAAACTCATACATTTTATTTTATTTTTTATGCTGAACACGAATCTGCCCGGAAAAAGTGTGGCGCTCTGACCATTTTCGAGATATTGTACTTCTTACTCACGAAAATGTCGATTTTCTTCTCTGTTTTTGGAAATACACTTATGTGTATAATCGGAGTGCCCTCAAATTTGAAGCCATTCAGACTGGGGTCATTTACGACTCGTAGGCCCCTAATCTTTTTCAAACTTTTCCACAAGCCCCCCTAAAGCCATTCGCCCCCCCCCCCCCGCCCCCCTACAAAAACCGTTGGAAACGGGTCGGGGGTACCAGAGAGTCTTAAATGCCCCCCAGTCGGGATCGCTTCAAATTCGAAGGCACCCCCACGCCTTTTCCAAATTTTACACAGCCCCCCACCCCTACGCTACCCACCAAAAATAGTTATAAAAGGGTCGGGGATACCAACGAGTCATGATTGCCCCACAGCCGGGATCATTTCGAATTGAAAGGCACTTTGACCCGTGTACACTTTGATCAGTTTATTTTCAAAAACATAGAAGAAATCGACATACCTGAGATTCACCTGTGAAGAAAAGGACAGGAGTAAAATTAACGCGATTGGCATAAAACCTCGGCCCATAATATGCGGGAAAACACTGATGGACAAAGTCCGAAACGATATAATCCTCAAAGAATGTGGTGCAAAAGAGACAATAGTTGACACATGGGAAAGAAATCAGTTGAGATGGTTCGGTCATCTTGAAAGAATGAAAGATGAAAGACTGACCAAACAAGTGTATAAAGGTAAAGTAAATGGCAGAATACCCAGAGGCAGACCGCCGAAAGAATGGTTAGAATCTGTGAATGAGACATTAATCCGAAGAGACATAGGAAGCCTTAGAAACACGAGAGCTTGCATGGAAAAATTCATGGACGTGAAGGAGGCTAGAGTAGTATGCCAGGACAGAAAAGTCTGGCGACAAATAGTTTGCAAACAGAGTGACAATAGAGTGAATGACGCCTGAAACAAAGACTTTGGATACTAATGGGCCCAAGTGGGGAACCACACATAACAATTTTGTAAGGCTCTTCACTTGGGGTGATCGCTGGAGAGATTGATCAGCAACCTGGGCCGGAGCAGTGTTGCGGAATGAACGAGAATTCCAGATCAATCAATCAATCTATATATATATATATATATATATATATATATATACACACACACCTATCTACCTTACACCTAGATACCCACCTACACACTACTACTTTCCAACCGAGCAAGTCACGCCAACCCCCAAAGGGAAATGGCTTAATGGTATAATAATAATAATAAAAAGCTCGATATCTCGAAAAGGGTAAGAGATCGACACTTTTTCGGCTAGATTCGTGTTAAGCATGAAAAATACACAAAATATGTTGGTTTAAACAAAATCGAAGGTGATTGACCTTTTATGTAGTTTTACCAAATTATTAAATTTGAATTATGCTTCGGTATAGATTATTAAGGCCTAAAAAGAAAAGGATGAGTTCTTTAACTCGCCATTTTTGACCACCATTTCTGGTGTTATCTAGACTCTAGAGATTGTCTAGGGAGAGTTGAGACACGTGGAAATCGTTCCTGATTCGTTAGGGCCAACCAGAATACGGAAGAACTTTTAATGCGCGATTTTCGAATATCAACCAATTACAATGTCACAACTATAAATTGAGGTTAGGTTGTTCTTACAACATTCACTACGTGCATCTGTTGTCATCTGTTGTCATACATTCAAATTTTGTGACGACTTCCGTATTCCGGTTGGCCCTAGTCGAGTGGTGGGGTTTTACGTGTCTCAACTCAACCTAGAGGATCTCTAGTGTTATCCATAGAAAATTCTGTTTAAAAAATAAAATAATTAAAATTTCCTGTGAAAGTATGCAACAAATGAAAAATGTGCGAAAAGCAAATTGTTGCGTTTAAAAAGAACTGCAAACTCGCTCCTCGCCATTTTTCGATAGAACTCGTCGTTCTTCTTTATAACATTTAAAATGCGATTGCATAATAAAATATTCAATTTTCCAGCCAAACTTATATTTAAACATCAAAAATCCTATTAAAAATCGAAAATTCAAATTTTCAGCCAAACAACTTGAAATATTAAAAAAGCTATAGAAGAAGCAGTTGCATTTACAATCAAATAGTTGAACTTTCAAGCAAAAGAAACGCACTTTCAACAAAAAAGTTGAATTTCTAACTAAATATTTTAATTTTCAACCAACTAAGATTAATCTTCAACCAAATATGATTGAATTTTCATACAAAAAAGACTAAAATCATTCAAAAACCCTTGCATTTTTAACCATATAGTTGATTTTTTAAACAAAAAGTCAATTTTTTTTAGAAAACAGTTGAATTAATAATAATGAATTTTTACACCAAATCGTAGAATAGGAGAAATAGGAGAAAGAGAATGAAGTATTTTATAGAACGTAGTTGAACAGAAAGCGAAAAAATATGATAAATTCATTCGAGATAATTCGTTAATACTTAGGCAAATGCTGCGCATCTCAAAGACACCAGAGATTGAAAAAAAAAATCAAATAGTATCATATAGATAGATACTGGCTATCCAATATTATTTTGTGTTTATGAGCCAAGGGTCAATTATGCGTAAATTCCTCAAGTCCTTAAAACACTAAAACCTTGAGCAACAGCTCATTTAAAAAAAAAAGAAACAGATTCATCATTTTTTATTAGCTTACTCCTCAGTTTAGGGGAAATTCGCATTTTTGCAATCCACGACCTAATATATACATTTATATATACATTTTTCAACAAAATATTAACTTTAAAATTTTATTTTAATAATATTTTTGAAAAGAGCCAAAAAAGCATTCTGTAAAATTGAAATCACTATTTAAAGATAAAACTACTGTCCACTCCTGAGCCAACGTGTTGCTGAATTCAGGCCAAAAAAGTATGACGAAAAAAAGTTATCCAGGTTCGAGGAAACGGATGTGGAAGTTGCGGAAAGATGTGGAAATACAGTTCGATGTAAAAAAGTTAGCTAGACGGAGGAAAATAGATATTAAGACTCAAAATCTGGATTCTTAACTGTAAGACAATGATCTTTTTGATGATTTTGGTGTATGAGAGATATTTTTTTTCTACAAAACCGATTTTTTTAAATTCTGTCATTAAGTGATGATGACTGTAAGAAATATCAATGTCAAAAGATTGAATAAAAATATTACTACGGTAAAATTGTAAGTCAATTGTTACTAAGATGTTAAATACATTTTTTAAACAATTGTATCAAAAAATGATATTTTGAACAAATCCTTTTACCAAAATATGTATTTGGTTTTTCAAGAATTTTTCAAGCAATAAACCCATTTTCGATAAAATGTTGGTTATCTAGTTATGTACTAGAACCCTTGAAATGATCTTCGATATTTTAATGGTGATAGTTTTAATACTGAGAACAATTACAAACACATTTTTTTAAAGAGTGAGGCAATATTTATCACAAAAGTAAACAAAAAATCTTAAAAATTTCAGACTTTTTCCCGGTTCTCAAAATTCCAGGCTAATTCCCTGTGTTAAAATGGAGAAAATTCGACTCCTTCTTTGAGATTTCTTTTTGCAAACGTATAAGTAACGAGATTAAAAAATATTATGTAAAAATCTATAATTGGTAGTGTCGGGCCCAAAGACGATTAATCCGTCACTATTCACGGTCTTTCTTTTAATTTTTTTCTCATTCTATCCCTATCACTCTCGACACGTCGCCGATCGCAATTACGCCGGTTCACATTCACAAGTCTCTTGGCCCCACCACTATAGTTTCTTTCTCCTTTCCCTTCGCCAGCAGACCGAACCGAACGGCGAACGTTGTTTCTGATCGTCACGGCACGATGCCACTCGGCACACCCAGGATAAGCGCAACCAGCCCGCACCGCAAAAGAAACCACCTGCTTTGCTTTTCGCGTTTATACAAGCAACAAACATTTTCAAGCCCCAAGTTGAACGATTGACGACTGATATTATACTTTTGGGGACCAATTGGAGCCTTGAATTTGAATCCCTAACTCTTCTTCCACAAGTGGTTCAACGCTCCACGTGCACGTGTGGGCGTTATGCCAGAACACTGTTATTCTTTTGAATCATTTCAAGAGAACTAAACAAACGTGTAAACTATAACTTGAGGAAAGAAAGGAAAATAGAAACGAAATGAGAAAACAAGGGAAATAGGGTGGAAGTCCGGATGTTACCATTTTAAAATGAAAAAATAAATAGTTTAAGACTGTCGAGGTTGTAGGCTGTACAATTATTGTACACTCAGCCTTATAACTTGTTAGAACAAAAATGTTTATTAGGCTCTTCCGGGTGTACACTCAGCCTGAAAAAATTAGTCAAAATAGTTTAAGAATGTTCGGAGTGTTCAAAAATTAGTCAACTACTTTTAATTATGTACAAGTATCAAGTATCAAACACTGAATGACTGAAATAATAACATTATTTGTTTAAGAATATATAGAGCACATCATTCTCACTGATTTAAAAATATTCTTTGCATAATCAAAATAAACTTTAAAGTTATAACAATTTGTTAACATTAGTCATTCAGCTTGAAGGATACTGAATCAGAGTTTAAAATATTTCTATTTGAACTGATGAACTTTTCAACTTGAAGACTTCACCGCCCAAAATTCTCTGGCAACAAGGGAAATAAGGTAATTTTCACGAAAATAGGAGAATGAACTCTTTGAAATAAAATTAATACAGACACAATATTGCATTCAATATTAAATGCCTTAGATTCTTAAGATTTCAAGTCGAAATATATTAAATTTTCAATAAAGTAGACGAAAGAAAATAAACTTCAACCAAACAGTTGAATTTTCAAGCCAAAAGGACGAATTTTTAAAAATAATTATCATTCTGAAATGTTGAATTTTCAACAGAACATATTTAAACTTTCGACCGAAAAAGATGATCATTGTGAAGACTGTAACTAAATTCGAAACTGATAGATTTTTAGCGTTTTCAACTTGAAAATGTCCGAAAAAATTAAATATTTTATTACAGATTCGCGAAATTAGAAATTGTTCAATTTCAAACACTATTAAATATTAAAATTTCTAAATATGAAGTTTTGACGAGAAATTATTCAATTTTTCATCTTTTAAATAAAAACTTCACCATTTTTTCCAGTTTTGAGTATCAATTTAAAAGGTCTTTATTGTGATTTAAATGTAGACTAAGTATATAGTGAACTTCTGATGAGAAAAACAAAAAATAATCGATTAGACGCATTTTGCGTCTACATAAAACATAAACGTTTTTTTTTTATTTTTGTGTCGTAAATTTACAACTTTATTTCAGTTTTGTAGATTTGAAATTGAAGTTTTCAATTTTGAAGATATCTAATTAAAAATATTCACCAACGTTCCCATTTATAGTCCATCAATTTAAATTTGAAACTACATTTTTGGACGTTTAAAATAAAAATTGTTGACCTTTTAAGATGCAAAGAAGTCTCAATTTCATTTTTTCTAATCTTCTTTATTTTGTTAGAACAAGAGCTATATAATAAATTTATTTAACGTCCTAGAATCCAATAAGGAGAAAAAAAGAAACAACAATGTTGTGTCAACACTATCGGACCATTTTATTTCAATGTAAAAAAAGAAACCAAACGTTTCGGAAACACTCCGTTTCCCTCATCAGGGGAATAAACGTTATAAAAGTGGAATAGTTACGAATGTAGATGAAATGTATTGAAGTGAAAAAACAATATAGTAATTTGAATAAAGTTTTTTTTCTTTATAATGAACGTGTGTCCAACAATTAGAGTATGTGAAATTTTCATGTTTTGATTTAATTTCAAGAGTTTTTTGTGTGTCAAATAACATTAATATTAAAAAACAGTTAACAAATGTAAATTTCTAAATTAAAAGTATATTTTATTAAAATTATTATGAGAGCAGAATGGAGAAGCATCTTGCTCCCATAAAGATGACTCAAAAAGTCAAAAGAGCTAGATATTTAAGAGATTTTTGTCAAAGGAGAAATCAAATAAAGTAACTCAGTATCTTCTCTATTTGGATGACTATTCACTATAGAAAGGAAAAAATCACGTGTTCTACATATTAAAATAGCATCAACAATGTATGTATACTAATTCCTGAGGCTTGATGGGCTCTACTGTAGAGTGTAGAGTATACAATAGCACAAATTGACCAATTGAGGGTGAGCATGAATGATTACCTTTTTTGAATAAGCCTCCATACACTTATGTGAGTACGGTTAAGGACCTTGACTACGATAAAGTTCCGGAGATTCTTTCCACGCCTTGTTTTTTTTCGAATAGGGTAATAAAGTGGACATTACTTGACCATTCTGTGAATAGTCTTAATGTTATACAATTACACTTAACAATACATGAATGACGACAAAAAATTATTAACGTAACCGTTACAGAAATAATGAGCCATACCATTTTCCGTCGTTTTTCCCGCATAAGTTTATCATTTTGGCTTTATAAGGTTAGAAGCATATTTTCACAGCTCTGGAATAAATTTTCGATATGCAATGCTGTTTTTTACCAATAAAATGTATTAGTTTTCGCAAAAAAGGTTTTGAAATATTTTTTTATATTTTTTTATTTTATTTCTTGACACAAGGTTTAAGCAAAATGTTTAGATATTTTTTAAGTAAATTTGCGATCTTGTAATACTGATGTTAATACTCTAAAAGTTAAAAAGTTTACTATAAAAATACGAATTTTTAAATATAACACTTTTCGCTTATTGGTTAAATTTGGAGTGAGCTTAGACCTCACCTATAAATGAATTCTTTTTTAAATACTGAATGACTAATCTTGAAACTAATAATCATGTTTCAAATACGAGAGACTAAAAGTGCTAATATAAAATGGACTATGCTACTTGAAGATTACACAAAGTGAAGACACGTTTGTGTTATTTTTGTTCAAGTGTCTTAAGTACATCTTTCAATTGGTGAGATTATTATTATTCAAGGTAGAGGTCTTTGCCTTCTAAACTCTTGTTTTTTTCATGAACATTCGATTTTTAGTTATATTATTGATCTGTATGCAGATCAAAGTTATGAAATGTTTATAAACCTTTCATAACCATAAAAACATAATTTTTTCACTGAGATGATTTTCTTAAATAGTATGTTTTTTTAGTTTTTAGTATCAAGATGAGATCATTCGAATATATTTTGCTGCACCATGTTGATAAGGGCTAATTACGTCATTTTTTTCTTTATTTTACATAATATTTGTTTTTGAGTTTTTAAAAAAATGTTGAGTTAAAATTATTAGTATCAGTATCAGTTTCAGAGTGAAAGAAGCTCAAAGCTTATACAAATCTTCTCCCATCTGGCAAGACGCCCCCCACCCAAGTACACCCGTGCCAAGTGCTGCTTAACTTCCCTAATCGAATAAGAAGCCTTGAGCAAATCCAAATTCCCGAGCGGATAAATTTTACAATTTAATATTGAGAGCAATCGTAAATTGAATAATATGAAATTGAAAACTCTCGATATTCAACAATTATGATTTTAATATTTCAAAATAATATGGTTTCAATTGAAATCGCAGTAAAAATGGTTTAATTTCAAATAAAAACGCCGAAGCTTGAATAAATTATTAAATTAATAATTTCACGTCTGCACATTCCAAATTGAACAAGTTCCATCTGAAATTGTAGTTCCCATGTGAAAAGGTTACCCATCTCACGGTCGTGAGACGTGGCCATAGGTGTGATTTACCGCAGTTCTGGGAGCCGCTGTCATTTTTGCATGACAGTTGCTCCCAGTGGAACCCGGCGGTAGTTGTTTAACCCTTTTTCAAAATTATATATAATATACCTATCTCACGGTCGTGACACGTGGTTACAGCTAAAATTGTACCGCGATTTCGCAGGGAGCGGGTGCAATTTTTCAGGACAGCACCCGCTCTTGGCGAGATCCCGGGGTTGCCCTTATGACAAACTTTCAACTATATATACATATATGCATGTGCTTGTGTGAGTTTTATATATATAGTGGACGAAAACACTGACATTTTTCATTTGTTTCGTACAGAAAAATTTATAAAAGAAATGAAAAATATCATTTTGTCCACTATATGTATATATATGTGAACTATACATAACTTTTTCACCTGGTTTCTTACACAATTTTAGAATTTCAAAATAAAAAACTTAACAGTAAACAATTTTCAATATTTAATTAACAGCCTAATTGTACATTCAGAGTAATTGAAATGCAACTGCATAAAAATTGTACAGTTTTAATGTGGAAAAATTGGAAAGTCAAAATTATTTAATTTATTACAAAAAAAAAGTTCAGCCTTCAATACTGAACAGTTTTAAATTCCGGAAAAGTATTCAAATACTTTTTCGTAAACATTTTTTGTTTCAACTGTAAACAATTTAAAAATAAGAGACTTAGGAAATTAAATTTCCAGCTTAAATTTAGCAGAATAATTTAGTATTTAAAAAATGAATAAAATATTTGACATTTGTATAAAAAATTTACTAAAAAACTTATTAGTTTTTTTTTATAAATAAAAAGAGCCCTAAAACTGAACTCACTCATTGCATCGTGACGGTCATTCATCTCTTCCTCTTCTGTCCTCTAACTTTATAATCCTCCTTATCGTTAACATCATTTAAAACCACGACGTTTTAAATGCTCAACACACGACTCAAAGCCCACATTAAATAAACTTTTTTCACTAACACTGGGACGATCTTTGCTTCACTTCACAACGCACTCATTTTTAAAGCAAAAACCGCACAATTTTTATTCCAATTCAATCAAGCTGCCGCTTAATCGTTTTATCAGAAAATTCCTGAGGATGACTCCATCCCCACATTGGGAGTCCCACCACGTGCATGAAGGCGGTATCACGCGTTATGCAAACCAAGTGCGACACTGTCGTGGTATGAGCCGACTGATTCGAACTTATGGTTGCTGAGGAAGAGCAGGAGGGACAGAGGAGGAAAGCCAGAACGAGAACCCAACTCTCAAGAACGGACCTCGGTACTCCACTCGACTACTCGCCACCCGCGCTCGAACTGACAATACGAAAACGAAAGACTGTTGACTGGCGAATGGTAGTTTCGGAGTGTTGGCAGTCGTGGCAGCTCTCATTTGTTAACAGCGCGGAAAGATGACCCCAGAGATGGGACTGCCACGATCAGGCGCCCCGCGCCAAATCTCCAGGCGGCCCGGGCACTGTTCAGTTGGGCCCGAGTCGTGAGTGGTGGGGGAAGCCCTGATCCCCACCACAAATCTACTCGTTTCCTCTTTGTCTCATAGTTTCACTGAATTATCATGTGGTCATTAGTTACATTTGGGACTTATACTCATTTCTCGGGTCATTAGCGACGAAGCAGATGTGCTGGACTCGAGCCAGATAATAGATAAAGAGGATGGATGGCCTTCGTATTAGAGTGGAAAGGAATTCTTTAAATTTTCAAGTCAGCTATGTGTTTCTTTTGAAGAATATATTGATAATGCTTAGCGTTAAAGTAAAAAAGGAAATAAGGCAATTCCAATTTGGTGCCAGAGTAACGTCAAAATCATTATATCAATTAGAGACCATCCATAAATTACATAACAGGTTTTGGGAATGGGTAAATAGATATTGTTACGTAAAATTAAAAAAAAATGACCCTATTAGACATCCATGTATCCAAAATTATATTATAACGCAAACATCACACACTTCCCCTTTTTTTTAGAAATCCTATTTTTCCCGTTTTCGAAAAACTTCCCCTTCCTCTGATTTTTTCGTTTAAATGCGAACTGAATTAATATGACTCAATAAGAAAATCCAACACAAGATCCAACTATTTTTGGTTGAAAAATAATTCTTTGTTATTAAAATGTCTACTATTATATTTTTGGTACAGAATTAATATCTTTTGGTTGAAAATTCCACTATTTTGGTTGAAATTTGAAACACTTTGTGCAAAAGTAATATTTTTTGGTCGAAAACTCAACTGTTTTGTTTTTAATTAACACAACTTTCGATGTTAAAACGATTAATTCATGCAATTTTTGAAGAAAAAGAGAAAATCTGCCTCTGCTTGGATTTGTACTGGGAACGCCACTATGTTTGAGTGGAGCGTTAGCTAATTGCGCAACCGAGGCCTCAGCAGATCCTTTTTTGTTCTGCATAGTTACCTTTTTACCTAGGAATACTAATGTATCTGTATACAGAAAAAACAATATATAAAATATGTTTATGTAACTGTAAAATAATATTATTGCCATCAAATATTTTTTTGTGGCAAGTTTTGGTTTTGGAAGGATAGGCGAGAAATCCCGTTGTTTGAAGCTACGACGATCCTTTTTTCAGCTGACCATGCGTGATCTGTATAAAATTCGTTTGGCAAACAACAGAAACCATTTACCGAGCCATTTACGAAAAAGTAGCCGAGGAACTGACGTCTGCGGAATTTGAATCAATTCAAGACCTCCAACGCAACTTCTATTCGTGCCTCGTGACTCGTTCCAAACGCCAGCGACAAATTAATACACATAAAATAATTTAATTTCTTAAGTAACTGATTAAAATCTTCTCCAGAAGAATAAATTTATGTTTTTAATCCGGCACTATACTGGACTGGAAAAGTTCGATTTGAAATTCTTTTACAATTGCTTCGATTTCAAATTGAAATTGTACAATTTGAAGCCCTTACAATTTTTAATTGGTCCATTTTTATTACTGTGGGGAATGACTAATTCTAAAATCTTATTTTTCATTAGGTCTGAAATAAAAAATTGTTCAATTTTGAATGCTTCAATTTGAAACATTTAATTTATGAGTCCTTTCATTTTTGATTGTTTAATTCGAAAAGTGAGAAAATTAAAAATGTATAATTTCGAATACCTCAATATTAAATTGTGTATTTTTAAAGCCTTACATTTTGAAGTACACAATATTGGCATTGATTGTATAATCAGTATAATAATTTGCCACGATTTTTGCGCCTTTGGGGTCAGAATGATGTTTCTAATGCTCGGTGATGTCCGAGATTCATTGTAATAAAAAAATGATTAATCTGTAAAGCTCAATTATATTTGACATTACCTTGAAAAAAATTGAAATCGAAATCTTAAAAAAATGCACGCTTTTCACAAAGTGGGGGTGAACCCAGGACCTATTGATTGCTAGACAAGCATGCTAAACACTTCAAATGAAAAATTATTGTATTTGTAATGTTTTAACAGTCAAATTTAAACATCTTGTCTCATTCAGTTAGAAGGTCCACAATTTTTAATTATGCAATTTTGCATTGTGAAAAATTGAAAAAAAACAAAAACAAATCAATGTCAAATCAGCCAGGTCGTGAAACTTTAAGTCTCAGATTCATCATCCTCTTAAAAAAGTGTTTTTTTAATAAGTCGAGACGTATTTAATCATTCTTCGCGAGAGATTTTGTTTCACAAAATCATAAATACGCTTTGATAGGTTTTAAAGTACATCACAAATTTTTCCGGTGTCATTATCTTTTATTTAAAAAAAAGGGGCATTATTTCTCAACTGCCCCAACTTTAAAAGTCATGTTCTTTGATTTTCTTCAAATTCAGGGAATATGTTCACCTACCCAATAGTACTTAATCGACAAATTTATAGACCACAAAAACCACCCCTCTCCAAGTGATGGGGGTGACATTTTCAACCCCAACGCCTGCACGGGTATTTTCAAAAGCTTGTAACTTCCTTTCTATTTTATCGATTTAAATTTTTTATGAGGGTTTTCGAAAGTATATTTCTTACTCTTTTATTATACTTCATTAACGAAAAAAACGAAAAACGTTTTAAGCATTTTTTAAACAATTTAATTGTTTATTTAACTTTTTTAGCAATTTGGGGTATTTTCATTTTTTTTAAATACTCTCAAAAGAAAGCTTGACCTTTTGGCTTCAAAAAAGATCCTAAGCAAAAAAATGGTCCAGTGAATAGTTTCCGAGATATAGGCCCCGATGTGAAGGCAGTCCTAATGCTCGTGCTCAGGCGCAATCCTTTAATAGTCCACAGACTAGTTTGCAAATCTACCATTTTTTCAACGCATTCAAGTTCATTCAGAATTACATTAAATCAGCTAATACACAATTTAAGAATGCTTGTCGGTGGGTCAGAGGAAGTTGATTTATTTATTATTTGTTATAAACAAATAAAAAATGCAAACTACCCTGTTCAAAAGTGATGTTGATTTTTCTCAGTATGAATGATTCCTTACTATTATAGTTCGTCATTTTACAATAATTATTGATTATTCAATGATATTCCATGAATAAGTGCCCAATTTAACCATTGTTAACATATAAGGGTAATTGTCAAATTGTAGGCAAATTTTAGCACCAACAGTGGCAATCATATTATTATTAGGAATTGAATATTTCATAACGGAAATTGATCTTATCACATGTAAGAATTTTAAATCCAAAAGGGGCAGTTATGAAAATAAGAAATAATAATGAATCCATGCGCACAAGCATATAATCAGTCGTATGCTGTTCTATAGTACCGTACGGTAATGATGCGAGAAAAATGTTAAAGTTTAACCTTTTTTAATGTTTATAAAAAAATAACAGATTTTAATTATAAAAAGTCACCTACTTATGAAAGAAAACACCACCAATCAAGTAACGGAATGGTTTTTATAATTTTTTTTTCACCCCGAAATTGGTTTTTAACGCACGTACGGGAATGACGTTTTTGTTGTCAAGATGCACTTTTCAGTTTTAATATCGGATTCACAAAAAAGAGAGTTGATATTTTAAGCTCAATTTTATAAAATCTTTTATTAAACGATACGCCTACTATTTCTGTATTTATTACTCAACTGTATCTGAAATATTTTACTAGAAAAGAAGACGTACAGTAATGACGTCTAAAATGGCAAAAATTGAGGGACAGACTTCAAGGCTTTTGCAGAATTATTTATTTGACCTAAAAAATGTGCATTCATTAAATTTATGTTTATGTGAAGTTTGCAAACTCGATACGTTAAGCGTTTTTCAGGTTACTGTCTAAAAGAAAAGGAGAAAATCAGTTTATCCTTGTGCAAAGTCAGGTTGGGACGCCGTACGGTAATGACGTTTCGAGTGTTCTTATATTATATTAAACTAAATAGGAACAGAAATGAAAAAAAAGAACTGAGCATTTCATAGAGGATGATAATAAGTATTCATTAAATTTAAAAAAAAAACAGCCCGAGTTTCTAAGTTAATGTTATATTACTGGGACTTCAAGTTTGCCTTCAATTTGACAATTACCCATAAACAGTGCATTTTCAAATGAGTCAACTACAGACAAATTATTAATTAACGCCTGTCGTCAACCTATGATTTGTAAAATCATAGTGTCCAGAGTCTACCACATGGAGGTGGCAGTGCGATTTTAGACGTCGCTTTAAATTTCCTCCGATTCCTTCGCATGGAAACAGTTGTACTCTTCAGTTCTAAAGAAGATCTTTCAGCAATGACATTGGAATTAGCAGATCGGTTCAGTAAGTCTGTCACAATACCCGGTACTCGCATGTACCATGCTTTCCCCCCAAATGATAAGGGACAGCTGAACCTTAAACGAGTTTCCTATGATGAGAAGAGTGACATTTTTCCTAATCCTAAGCATACCTTGAATAGGGAGAGTACTTCAAAAGAAAAGAAAAATGGTGAAAAGAAAAGGCGAACCAATTAAAAAACACTGTGAAGTGAGAGGCCAGAGGATTCATAAAAATTAAACACCACGAATAGTGAGAGACGAGGGGACTCACAAAAAACAAGCACCCCGAATAGTGAGAGGCGAGGGGACTCACTTGAATTAAGCACCCCGAAGGAGTCTAAAATCTCACTGCCACCTCCACGTGGTTGATTCAGGACACTATGATTTTATAGATCGTAGGCTGACGACAGGCGTTAATTAATAATTTGTCTGTAGTTGACAAATTTGTAAATGCACTGTTTATATAATAACAATGGTTAAATTGGGCACTTATTCATGGAATATCCATGAATAATCAATAATTATTGTAAACTGACGAACTATTATAGTAAGGAATCATTCATACTGAGAAAAATCAACATCACTTCTGAACAGGGTGGTTTGCATTCTTTATTTGTTTATAACAAATAATAAATAAATCAACTTCCTCTGACCCACTGACAAGCATTCTTAAATTGTGTATTAGCTGATTTAACGTAATTCTGAATGAACTTGAATGCGTTAAAAGAATGGTAGATTTGCAAACTAGTCTGTGGACTATTAAAGGATTGCGCCTGAGCACGAGCATTAGGACTGCCTTCACATCGGGGCCTATATCTCGGAAACTATTCACTGGACCATTTTTTTGCTTAGGATCTTTTTTGAAGCCAAAAGGTCAAGCTTTCTTTTGAGAGTATTTAAAAAAAATGAAAATACCCCAAATTGCTAAAAAAGTTAAATAAACAATTAAATTGTTTAAAAAATGCTTAAAACGTTTTTCGTTTTTTTCGTTAATAAAGTATAATAAAAGAGTAAGAAATATACTTTCGAAAACCCTCATAAAAAATTTGAATCGATAAAATAGAAAGGAAGTTGCAAGCTTTTGAAAATACCCGTGCAGGCGTTGGGGTTGAAAATGTCACCCCCATCACTTGGAGAGGGGTCGTTTTTGTGGTCTATAAATTTGTCGATTCGGTACTATTGGGTAGGTGAACATATTCCCTGAATTTGAAGAAAATCAAAGAACATGACTTTTAAAGTTGGGGCAGTTGAGAAATAATGCCCCAAAAAAGTCTTGCAAGTTTTCGATATACACAAAATTATGGCAGCGCCAAAATATTGAAGCATTTCAGGACATGTCAAAGTGTATTGATGATTTTTTCAAGAAAATATCTCGCAAAAAAACAGATTTTAAAATAACAAAACAAAATTTTTCAAATAAATGAAAAAATTAACAATTTTTATTTTTTCCCTAAAATTTCAGAAGCTAGCTGTGAATTCGATCTCGAGTGTTTCCACTTTGTATTTATAATTATATGGTGCTCAATTCACGAGTACTTTGCTTTCCGTTAGCAAATGTATTTGCTTCCTCATAAAGGAAGCATCAGTGATTTTTTTAGAATAATAGACAAATCAAAGTCTTCATTTGGATCAATTTGAAAATAGAAGTTTATAAAATAATACAAAAAAATTTTTAACACAAAGACAAATCAGAAAAACCAAATTTTGTATTCGAAATTATAATTTTTCAAGCTGGAAAAGAGGAAAGGGAGAAGTTCTTTCGCACCCTACTCCTTTCCCAGCTTTATGATTTCTTTACAAAATTGTCAGGATTATTCTATTTGAAAATTTATGGTAAAAAAGTCTTTTCTATTCGTGCGTCAACTTTGAATTATGTCGATGGAAAAAGTTTTTCTGCTTGAAACAGATGTTTCAAATATTATAAATGAGCATAACTTCCTTAATCTTCAATAAAGTGTATGAATATTATAGATCAATCGATTGGTCTCGAATGAAGGAAACTTTTCCGTTCTTGCATCAATTTTGAATTATGTGAGTGAAAAAGTTTTTACTATAAAAAACCGTATTTTCAAATATTATGCATTAACATAGCTTTCTTACTCTTCAACGAAATGTATCAATAGTATAGGTCAATCGATTTGTCTCGAAACAATACATCTTTTCTATTCTCGTATCAACTTTAAATTATGAGAATATGAACATTTCTACTATGAAAATCGAGTTAAAAAAATATAAATTACCATAACTTCTCTACTCTTTAATAAAATGTTGTATTAATATTTTAGGTCAATCGATTCATCTCGAACCAAGGAAACTTTTATATTTTTGTATAAACTTTGAATTAAGTGAATGAAATAAGTTTTACTATAAAAAACCGATGTTTCAAATAATATGCATTACCATAGCTTCCTTACTATCCAATAAAATGTTGTAAGTCAATCGATTCGTCTCGAATCAACACAACTTTTCTATTCTCACATCAACTTTAAATTATGAGAATGAGAAAATTTTTAGTATATAAAAATCGTTTTTTAATATGATATAAATGAGCATAACTTACTTAATCTTCAATAAAGTGTATTAATATTATAGATCAATCGATTCGTCTCGAAACAACACATCTTTTCTATTCTCGCATGAAATTTAAATTATGAGAATGCAAAATTTTTTACTATGAAAATCGATTTTGAATGTAATATAAATGACGACAACTTTCTTACTCTTCAATAAAACGTATTAATATTATAGGTCAATCGTTTAGTCTCGAGCCAAGGAATCTTATATATTCTCGCATCAACTTTGAATTATGTTAATGAAAAAAGTTTGACTATAATATACCGATTTTTTAAATATTATATAATGCTAAAAAAATGCAATACATTTTTTAGAAATCCTGTGGTCAGTTTCAAGATATTAGTGGTGAAAATAATCCCTCCAAATTCATCAATTTATCTGCAATCGTTTTCATGTTAGTATGTTCACAAAAAAGTGTGACACAACCTCACACACATCTGGACAATTGCTTAGAACATTACATTAGACATTTTTAAATTGAGGGACTTTATACATTTTTTGCTCATTTTTAAAATTTCTACAAAAAATACAGTCAGATAGATTTAATGTACAGATACAACCTTCGTAATAATAATAAGAATAATAATAATAATAAAATAGAGTAGATTTAAAATCTATATTTTCAAATAAGTTAAAATTTTTACCAATTTCAATTAAAATAATTTGTAACAAAAAAGGTTAAATTTCTACCGAAAGAGATGAGTTTTTAAACCAGCGAGATGGATTTTCAATTACATATTAATTGAATAATTGATTTGATTTTTTCAATGATGACTCAACAATTAAAACTATTAATTTTTAACAAATTAATACAACCTTTAACCAAATAATGGAATTGTCAAGCAAAAAAGATGAATTCCCAAAGAAGAATGTGTATTACTTGATACTTCATCCAAAAAATATTTTTATTTTATATCAGAAACAGTTAAATTCATCTAAAAAAGCGAATTTTCAACAAAATGATCGAATCCTCAACCAAAAAATATTAATTTTCTATCAAGCAGCCTCATTTTTAAACAAAAAAGATGATGTTTTTACAAAAAAAGTTGAATTTTTGAATAAGAAAGCCGAATTTTCAAGAAGGAACGATTAATTGGTCATGAAAGGAAAAAAATTGTACCAAATTGTTGGGTTTTCAAGCCAAAAAGACAATTTTTCTACGAAGCAGTTGAATTTTAAATAAAAAGAGTTGATTATAAACCAAATAGTGGCATTTTGAACTTAAAATGACGGATCTTCAACAAAGTAGTATAGTTTTCAACCAAAAAGAATTATTTGTTAACAAAATTGTTGAATTATCAAGAAAATAACGAGGAAAACAATCAAATTTGCTACCAAAAAAGGTGATTAAGCCAAATACCTTGCAGGGTAAGCCTGAC
Source organism: Andricus quercusramuli (assembly GCA_932178445.1). Lineage (NCBI taxonomy): Eukaryota > Metazoa > Arthropoda > Insecta > Hymenoptera > Cynipidae > Andricus > Andricus quercusramuli. Next base: position 118,095 of record CAKNXH010062637.1, read on the forward strand.
TCACTCGACTCCAGCCTCCTTATACTGTCGGAGATCAAGGTATGTCAGAAGTTGATATGGGAAAGGTGAGAGCGGGAAGTGTCGCTGATCAATCTCTCTAGCAATCATCTCAGGCTAAGAGCTTCACAAAGTTTTCGTGTCATACGCAAACTTAGTGATAATCACATAGTAAGATCCATACTCTACAATACTCTAATCACATCGCTTCAAGAATCTCTCACTCCACTGACACTTTCCGGTCCTGGCATTCAACTTTAACTTCCTTTACGTCCATTAATGTTCTCGTGCAAGCTCCTGCGTTTCTATGGCTTTTTATATATTTTCGTCTTATGGTCATATTCACACATATCCACTATTTTTTCCTCGGTTTTCCACTGGGTACGCTACCATTTACTATATTAATATTTATATTACATAATATTATTGTAAGTATTAACATTGATGTCATATTAATGATAATCTATTTTAATACTGAATTAAATATTCAATGTTAATACCTCATAGTATTTTTTAAATATTTTAAACTTTACCGCCTTAAGATTAATATATTAATATTGAATTAAACATTCAATGTTAATACTTCATAGTATTTTTAAATATTTTAAATTTTACCGCCTTAAAATTTGAAACTTTGGAAACTTGTACGTTTCCACAGTTTCATGAAACTTTTCATTTGTCCAATTTGTCTTGAAACTTGACAACCCTAGAATCTAGATGAAGTTAAATTTTACATAAAACTTTCATAATTCTTACATAACATCTTCTCATTAGAATTGGAATGTAAACACAATTGGCGGGAAATTCAAATTTGAAAATTATGCTTCTGATTATTTTGGAAGTGGAATCGTGAAGCTCGAATGGGTGAGTCACATTCATAAAACATATATCTCAGAACCCATACATTCCATCGTGATGTCATAGCGCTCGGTATGCACTCACACGAAACAGAATGAGATGTTCGGCCAGTTTTCTTTGGATTGCCGGAGTCAGCGGAAAGAGTCAAAACAAGAAAGACGATTTGACTCTAAAAAGTTTAAAAGGTCGTTTATTTTCCTTAAGACTTAAGACGTAGTACTAAGCGAGACATGAAGGGGAGAAGCAAAAAATGAAATGATGAGCAGCAATTAGAACCTTGAACGTATGAGAGATAAATTGACTGCCGCTAACCCAAGTGAGATAACGGCGAGAACAGAAGTGCCGAAGCCGATAGTCCAATCTTCATTCTAAGTTTCCAATTCTCGTATCGTATCCTCAACTTTTTAATGCTGCAATTTTCCATAGTCAATAAATACCAATTTAATATTCCATCTAGTATATGTAGGTGGAATGCTTTCGAAATTATGAAATTTCAGACTGACCGATAGACCGGGATTTTTTTCGACCGGGAGAAACCGGGAAATGACAGTGAATTTATTTTTTGACCGAGAATTTTACAATTTTTTAGAAAAAAAAATATATCCAATCACTTGAAATATCAAAAATTTCGTATCACATGATGATATAATGTAATTTAAAATAATCTTTCTGTCTTTTCTCTTTTTCGAGAATGTATTTACAAATTGAATGTAAATTGGATATAAACTTTTTTTAAATCTTAAGTTCAATTGTTCAATTTTTTAATTATGATATCATTCAGTTTACAATGCATAAATCTGAAATCTTTCATTTTAAACCTATTTGATTTTAAATCTTCATTTTTAAGTATACATTCTGAATTTGAAGAATTTTAAAATGTTTAAAGAATTTCTGGATTTTAAATTTGAAAATTGAACTGTTTCAATTCGTAACCCTTAACAGTTAAACAAATGTAAAAGTCTGACTGAAACTTTACACACTATTCTCAATTTTTAAATAACTGCAAATTAATAGATTTTTTATTAAATTTCGAATTCTATTTAAATATTTTTTCAGTCTAAAATATTCTATTTTAACCCACTCAGTTTGAAATTTGTTAATTAGGAAAAAAGCAATTATTTAATATTTCGCAATATTTAACTGCTCATTTAAAACGACTAATTATAAATCAAATATTTAAAACTAAACAATTTGAAATATAATTGTTTGAAATACAAAGCCTTGAATCGTTAAAATTTTAAAGAGCTAAATGTAAACTTTTGAACTTTACAATTTTAATTGTTCTATTGTGAAAAGATTTATTTCTCGGAGTAAAATTGTGGAATTTTTATGCATAAATAACAATTAAGTACTCATCAATGTTAAAAAAATCGAATAATTTTAAGAGATATTTAGTTGTTTTGAAAAGATTCAAAATGAATATAAAACTTGAAATTATTTCAGATTATTTTTTGACAATTTAGGAACACTTTTGAAATATTTTTAGATATTCTCCTGAAACTAATTTTCAAAAAAGTCAATAAAATTTTTTCTATAAATTTAGAGAAAAATGTTTGATTATCTTAAAACCTTTAAAAATTCTTAAAGAGTTTTTTCCAAAATTTTAAAAAAATTATATTTTGTATGACATTTTTTGAAATCTTGAAATTAAAATTTTCGTAGAATCTTTTAAAAACTTAAAGATTATTCGTATCTTGCCTGACATTTCAACAAAATTTAAAAAATAGCCTAAAATCGTCCAGAATTTTTTTAAACATTTTGGAAAGCTTTTGAATTGTTTCGAAATCTTTTAAAATATTCTCTTCAAATTGATTTTCCAAAATAAAGAATCATTTTTAATTTTTCTAGCAATCTGAAGAATTTTTTTTTCAGTCTTTTGAAACCTTTCAAAATTCTTTAAAAGCTTTTTTTTGTAATCTTCAAAAATTTACATTAAAAAAAATTTGAAATCTTTACAAGTTTTAAATTATTTTGGAATAGTTTCACAATTTCTAAATATGTCTTAAATTACATTCTTTTTTCGAAATTTTAGGAAAGATTTTTAATTTTTTTTAAATTTTCTCTCAGAATTAATTTCGAAATCTTCGAATATCTACAATTTGTTTGAGATTTTTTAAAACTTTCTCACGATTTCAATGATTTCCGAATATTTTTAAATTTTCCAAAACTTCTTAAAATCTTTCGAAGCAATTCAGTTTTCCTGAAGTTGTTAAATTCTTGCAAAATAAAAAAAAATGGCTTGGAAATCTTACAGAGTCTTCTTTGACATGTTTTGAAATCTTCAAAACTTGAAATTTATCTTTTAAAATAAAACCTAAATCATTTCAAATGTTCCCAGAAATCGTAATGTCTTTTGTTGCATTTCTTAACGAATGAAGAAAGATATTATAGTTTCCTCGAAAATCCCTTGTTTTTATGAAAATATTAGGTAATTAAAAAACAGTCTCAGTGTAAGTGCGATAACTGTTTTTTGTTTTTCTTTTTTTATTGTGAAGTATGACAATCTGTTAACTGTTCGGGGTTACTTGAATGTAAGTACATGATAAAGAGTTAAGTACGTGATGAGAATAGCGAAATAACATTTTTAGAACGCAGTGTCTCGTCGTCCCAAAATTCGCGATGACTAGTGCAATATTTTTCATAAGCTTGGCTAGTCGTCCCGAACTTTCGGGTGGGGGCGGGCCCCTGTGACTGGCCACATAAATAATATTGGTCCAACCCCCCTAATTTTTCGGGACGACTAGACACCTTTTTAGAAATGCCTTTTTAGAAATACAATCACACAGGCAAATCATTTTTAAATCAATTTAGGAATTACAACAAATTTGAAATACGTAGCTATTTTTTTAAATATCACTGGAACCTTCATCTGAGATCAAATTTTTACTTTTGGTAATGCGCTTATAAATGATAAAAAAATGTAAAGCGAATATATATTTTAAGAAACGTTGCATGTTTCATTAACAGGAAGGGAAGTAAACTCTTATAAAATATTTATTTCAGTGTTTTTTACACGTATAACACTTAACCGTAAAGACGGAAAACCTGAAATTGTAGACACTCATCCAAATAAAATATAAAATAATTCTTCGTGCAAATGTTTGCTGATTAAAAAAGGGGACGAGTAAAAATGTCAAAATAGCTGAACTTATTGATTAAATTTTTTTTTATTATAAATGGTTCAAATTTCGGACTGTGCAACTTTCAATATTGAATAAGAAAATGTTCATAAGAAACAAATTTTAGATTCAAAATTGTTTAATACTCAAGTCCTTAAGTTTTAAATTTTACAAACTTGAATCTTTCCACTTCAGAATTGTTAAATTAACAAAAATTTCAAATTCCCATTTTTTGAGAAGGTATATTTTAGAACGCTGAATAAATGAACGATAATTTAATTATTTATTTCTTTGCACTGACTTATTTGAGAGCTGGCTGAAGCAAAAAAAAATAGGTTCAGCATGATTTAATAAACTTTCTAACAGGTCTAAAGAAAATACTGCGAATTTCGTTCAACTACTTTATGACAGGAAATAAGAAAGAGTAAAATTTACGAGTCAGTCGTTAATTTTGTAGTGCACGTTTTGCATACTTAAAAATCTAAATCTAGTAAAAGGTAAAAGGTATTTTCCGGTAGACTAGATACATTTTACATAAAATGTTGTAAAAAAATTAGTTTACTGAGCTTGACGCCCAATAATCTCGATATATGTAATTTGAAATTATCACGTTTCTGTTTTTTAATTTTAAAATGGGATCTAAAGTTGAAATATAATCAGAACAATTAGTAGACAATTTCACATTTAAAAGTTTCTGATACCGTTTTAAATTGAATTTAGAATTGAAGAATGTAATTATACATAAATATATTGAGTATCTTTTTAGCTCACTTGCATCTTTATTTATTATGATTAATTATCTCTTTGTCCTAATAATAAGTTTCAAAATTAGTGACAGATTTCTTTTTCATCAATTGTTAAAATTTATTTTAAATGTTGTTAGGTGCAGTTTCGTTAGTAATAACAAATAAATAATTTATAATTATAATTTTATAAATAAACATGATAAATAAATTATTAATGAAAATAACATATTTTCCTTTAAATATTTTTCATTTTAGACCTTCATTTTTAGGCGTACATTTTTAATTTCAAGAATTTAAAAATGTAACTCGAACAATCCAATGCATTTGGAATGGAAAAAATGGTCTATAATTATAATAATTGATCATCATTCCGCTTAAAAGATCAAAAATAATGGGTCTCCCCACTTATTTTTCAGAAGTAAAACGCATTATATACTTTTTTGGTAAATTTTTTTAGTTGAATAGTATTTTTGTGGTCGATAATAAAACATCCAATTTTTAATTTTTGAAAAAGTAAAAAAATTTCTTTTTAGCTAGTGAGTTGCTGAATCGACACAAAAAAAGCTTCATTAAAGAATATTATTAGGTTTTGATAAAATAGGGGCGAAAGGTATTTTCGGTCGTAACCTATCATGATTTTCCTATAATGAATTTCTCATAAATTTCTCGTGATTCTAGAAAAGTCAAAGAAACTTAGCATAAAAATGAATAATGTTAAAATATTGAAAGAAGAAACGCAAAAAATGATGAAGAAACTACAAACGAATGATCGATTTATTTACCAGACATAGGATTTTAAATTATTTCAAGTGGGTTTTACGAGATTTTAAATGATTTAAAAGATTTTAAGCTTTACTTTAGACAGATTTCAAAGAATTTCAAAAAATAAAAAAAAATATTTCTAACATTTTTGTAGGATTTTTGAAGATTTAAGGGTCGATTATCAGGGATTTCTAGAGAATTTTGTAAAATAAATAAAATTCAATCAATTTTCAAGGAATACCTAGCGATTCCAAACATTTTAATGGATTGTAAGGCATTTCAAGAAATTTCATAAGATTTACAGGTTTTTATTGAATCACCAAGGTTTTCAAAGATTCTAGGCGGGATTTGAACGGGTTTTCTTTAGAGAATTGCAATGGATAAGTTTAATTTAATTTATATTCAAGGGATTGCAAGTAATTTACACTTATTTTAATGGGTCTTAAGATTTCCAAAGATTTAAATGGATTTTGTGGGATTTCAATCAATTTCTTGAGAACTTTAGGGAATAAAATAACGTTTGTTTCAAGTGATTTCTATGGGTTTCAGCGGACATGAAGGAGTAAAAAAACTTTCAAAGGATTTGAGAGATTATAAGTTATTTTAAAAGATTCAAAAGAATTGTAAGAGATTTCCAAAATTTAAAAGAATTTCACAAGATTTTAGGCGATTATACCAATTTCAAGGGATTTCTAGAGAACTTCAGGGAATAATTTATTTTCAAGTGATTCAAAATTATTTCTACAGATTTCTAGCTATTGCCTAGGATGTTCCTGTAATATTTTTTTGTAAGGGCAGTTTGCAATTTTGCATTAAAGTCACTTTGCTTCCTTTCGTCGATCGCAGTTCTTTATATTACTAAATTTATTTTTGAGAGTTATTTAAATACTACATATTATTAATAATAATATAATAGTAATAATACTTATTAGCAATACATCATCTGTCACTAAGAAAATAAAACGGTATATATATATAATTAAAAACAAAGTTAAACAACCACCGCAGGGTACCACTAAGAGCAACTGCCATCTTGAAAAAATGTCAATGGCCCCCAGTAGAACCGCGGTAAAATACACCTATGGCCACGTCTCACATCCGTGAGATGGGTGGTCACAGGGCACGACGAAATCACAACGACAGGCCGGCGAAACCCTCGTGTGTCTTGAGGACACGAAGCGACCCAAGGATGACAGCTTTCTGCATCCATCTCGCAAGAGCCTTGGCATATTTTTGGCACGCGGGTATGGCTTTAAGGTTACGAACCAGCGATAATTTCACACCTCCGAGAGCACCTATCACAAGAACAATCACTCGTACCGAATATTTTGGGTACAGTCGAAGCAGCTCTCTTTTAAGGTCTTGATATCTCTCCTCTTTTTCTTTCTCCTTTGCAGTGATGTTGTATTCGGATGGAGCCGAGAATTCGATCACGAATATAGTTCGTTTCTCGAAGTCTTGGAGAACAATGTCAGGCCTCGAGTGCGCAACGGAGACTGCTGCCCGAAAATCGTAGTTCCAGAAAATCTGGCACTTCTCGTTTCGGACAATTGACTCTATATCCCTTGGAGCGTTCGGCAGGGCAGGGTCGCGACCAACACCGTAAGAGCGACAAAGGTGGTAATAAAGTACTCTTAGGGCCGCATTATGTCTATAGATATACGTTGTTCCTGCGTGGGTCGGACACCCCGATAGTATATGTTCTAGGTACTCAGCGTGTGCATGACACGCTCTGCACCTATCACTGGGAACTTCTTGACATAAAATGCGGGCGCGGTATGCTAAGGTGGAGATTACACCGTCCTGGCATGCGAAAATAAAGCCCTCTGTACCTGAATTGAGCCCTGATGATTTGAGGAAAGCAAAAGTTTGCTCCTTCGACAAGGACTGTTTTTCTACATTTCTGTGAAAGTTTCCGTGCATTTGCTTGTCGAGTAGCTCTTGGTGAAATTTTCCAACCTCTGCTTTCTTTACTTCGGCTTTTAGACGTGAAGCATCTAGATGGAGTAATGCACTTTCCTCACTTCTGATGTTAAAATTCAGGCCAAGGGCCTCGGCAGCTTGCTCCGCGGCTTTGTAAAGGAACGCCCCTTCGCCAATCATCTCGTGGTTTCTGACCATCTTTAGGAGAGGATCTCTGCCATTCGCAACGATGTAAGCTGTACTCAAAACAATTCGGTTATGAAGACACTGGAGATTCAGAAGTCCGCGTCCGCCTTGCTGGCGTGAAATGTATAATCGCGGAACTGACGAATTGATATGCAAGCTTTTATGCATATGCATGATCTTACGCGTGGTGACATCAAGGGCCTTAAGCTCGTTCTTCGTCCATTGAACCAGCCCAAACGAGTAGAGTAGAACCGGGACGGCAAGCATGTTAGTCGCAGATACCTTGTCCAACGCCGACAGATTGGAAGACCAAATCTGTCGAAGAAGATGCTTGTATCTGCTTCGGAGAGACTCCTTCACTGATGTTACGTCCTGAATGCGGCTTTGAGGCACGCCCAGGTATGTATAGGTCTCTCCAGTGTTAAGATGTCTAATAACACTTATATCCACAAGCTCAGGGTCCTTGGGAACGCCAGTAATCTTTCCTTTCTTCAAATGAATTTTGGCACACTTGTCCAAACCAAAGTCCATCCCAATCTCTCCTGTGTAGTTCTTGACGATATTTAAAGCAGTTTGAAGTCTGCTTTTACCAGCGGCATAGATCTTCAGGTCATCCATATAGAGTGACCTTATGCTCACGCTGATTAGTGTCGCCACAGAGGTATCCAGGAGAATTTCGTAGTGCAAGAGATAGAGGCAAAAGTGTGATGCAAAAAAGCAAAGGGCTCATACTATCCCCTTGAAAGACGCCCCTCTGGAAGGTGACGTTGTTCGTCGTCAGACGATAATTCCTAGATGAGATGGTAAATCTAGTTTTCCAAAGAGGCATCAATCTCTCTATGCATCTCACTATGTGTGGATGTACCTTCAAGCTTTCCAACAGACAGATGATAAGTCTATGAGAGGTTGAATCAAAAGCTTTCCGGTAGTCAATCCAGGCCATTGACAGGACGCGCTGATGGACTGTAGCGTCTTTACAGACACACCTGTCAATCAGCAGGTTCTCTCGACAGCCTGCTACACCTTTTTTCGAGCCACGTTGTTCGTACATCTCTCGCCATACAGGCTCAATTCGTCGAACAATCCTGTTGTTTAGGATAGCTGTAAAAATCTTATACAGTGTGTTCAAACAAGTTATTGGCCTGTAATTCTCTGGTTTGGACAAGTCGCCTTTTTTCGGTAGGAGTATAGTGCGTCCTAACACTAGCCACTGCGGAATGGGCATCTCCGACTTTAAATATGAGGTGAATATGCGGGCCAAATGTTGGTGTGTAGAAGTAAACTTCTTCCACCAAAAGTTCTTGATACAATCTGGTCCAGCACCGGAAAAGTTCTTCGTGCCTCTAAGTGCTTTTTTCACCTCTTCGGCAGTGACTGATGGGCACTCCTCCTCAGATTTTATGAGGCTGTCGCAAAACTCCTTGAAGCGGATGATATTGTCAGTATCTTCCTTCAACTCTAGTGTTTTCGGGATCTTGTACACCTCTCTCCAAAAAGTCTCTACCTCCTTGGGCTTGGGAGGATTTTTTACAAAAACAGGGGGATCACTGAAGAGGCGCGATGGGTCAGCGAGAAACTGTTGATTCTCTCTGATCCATCTCTCCCTCTTCTGTATCCTCCTCCTTGCGTCAGATAACAGCCTTATTTTGTCAACAATATGTTGCTTGATTGTCAGCAGCTTTGACTTGTTTAGTGTGTGATTCAAGGTCCTTAGTTCTTGGGCGAACTTTCGAACCCTTTCCGTGAACGGTCTACCAGATGTTATGTAGTCAATCACACATTGAACACGGGACGCATTCTGTCTTGCCCATCCAATTTTCTTGTTCAGTTGATGCAAGCGTCTTCTTGTCTTTTGATCCATCGTCGGTTTGAGCCTTCGATTTGAATCAGCCAAAGCTCTCGCAGCACCATAAACTGAGCAATTGATGGTCCAGAGGTCGGACTCTTGCGAGATATCTCCACAAAGGGAGGCATCCATTTCAGCCAGATCTTGGGGCTTAAGAGGAACTTGCATGTTGATGTTCCTCCTTGTACTGAAATTGCCATCATCTTCAAGAAGGTGCCTACTTTCTGCGGTTGGTCTTAATGTCGTTTCATCTTCGTCTGCAGCTTGTTCAAGCAGCGGTTGAGGAAGCGCTCCGCGTACATATCCATTTTTGCGGAGGTAGTCGGCTTGATTTCGCAAAGACTGATGCGAAACGTGTTGAAGCTCTGGGTGTTTCTGGCACCACAGAGTATGCATACGCGCCATAAAGCCTCCACGAACAGGGATAATACTGGCATCGTAGCAGTCTAACACATCATTCTTAAGTTGATCCGTCCACTCAATGTGGGCGTTTCGCCGGTTCGTCGTTGTGTTTCCATCTAAATTATTTTCAGCACCCCGAACTCTAGGATGATCGGCATTGTTTGCCGATCCATTGTCGGGTGCTCTGCGCGTTCGATCGTTTTGAACCGCATCTACAACATTTTGGTGGTTTTTTGGTTTCATTGTTGTTCCCACGAGCAGCTAGGGAAAGCTAGGGAAAATATATATATATATATATATATATATATATTTATATTTATATATATGATTTTTTTAAAAGAACCTCCCTCTTCCCCAGGTCAATTACTCAGGGCCTACCAGCTTATTTTTTGACAATCCAAATCTGTTTATATGTTCTAAGTGACATTAAGCAGATTATTTAACGTTGCCATAGGTTTCAGTTTTTTTTTGCTTTCAATTATGTAAGTAGAAAACTTATAAATAATTATTTTTTCTGTAAAGTTATGCTCACATGAACTTTTTTTTCTCTATTTTTTATGAGTGAGCGACTTAGCCCCACATTGTGGGGTAAACCTGCTTACAATCCAATGGATGATAAATAGTTGTTTATGAATTAAATTTATATATGTGCTTTATAATAAGAAAAACGGTGGGCTTCCGTTTTCGGTACCGATCGCGAGAGAACTGTTTTGTGTCAAGTGTTGGTTTTTTTGGCTTTGGTGAAGGGAATCAGCGTGTGTGGAAGGAGAAAGGGCATTGAGTGCGGAGATCAGGTGTGAAGGAAGAAGGGTGAGTGTAGGCAAGGGTGTAGAGGTTGAAAGTGAGGTGTGTGAAAAGGAAATTGGAGTGTACGAAAGTTTTGAGGTTAGGAGTGAAAAATTGTTGTGCGGCAAGGGGGGTAAGAGATAGGCAGGTGAAGAGAGGGTAGCGTCGTGGAACAGTGGGTAAGGTTGGATACGGGGATGTCGACGACGGTAAGAAGTCCGCAAACGGGCGCCAGAGGTCAGGCGGGAGATGAGGCAATTGATGACGAGGTTGCGAGCTCGGTTAGTGGAGTGAAGGGGGACAGTAGCGGTAGCGGTAGCGGTCAAGAGTCGTTTAAGACGCCGACTAGGGTGGGGATGGCAGAGAGAAGGGATTCAGGTACGGCCCATAAAGGCGGGAGGCCCTCTAACCTACAACGTCTGAACAAGCTAGGCAGCGCGGGCTCGAATCGAAGTTTGGACGAATGGCGAAAAAAAGGAAACGTGACCAGTAGTGAGGGGGAAGACAAAAGAAAAAGAGAGGAAGGGGACGATGAGTTAGAAACGGATAAGGAAAGCAAGAAAGGCAGGAATAAACTCACTAAACGGAAAACACCAGATAGAGATAGGGGGGACGGAGGGATGTTTGAAAAATTAGAGGCTCTCATAAAAGGGTTTAGAGAGGAAACAAGGAGAAGTTTGGAAGACATGAATAGACAGGGAAATGCTGTAAGGGGGGAAGTAAGGAAAGTAAGAGAAAAGTGGGAGGAGTGGGATAAAATCTGGAAAGAGGAGAAGGATAAGGTATGGCGTAAGCTAGAGAGCATAGAGAATAGACAGAAGGAGGATGACGAAAGGAGAAATATTGAGATAAAACAGCTGGAAGAACGGGTGAACAACTTAGAATTGAGGAATGAACATATGGGGAAAGAAACAGAGGGTGCGGAAATAGACATAGGGAGTAATAAGAACGTGCAAAATGAGAATGAAAGATTGAAGAAGAGACTGAGTGACATTGAAAGGAGATTGGAAGGGGAAGAAAAGGCAAAGAGAAAAAATAACATAATTATTAAGGGATTGACAATGGAGAGTGAAACAGGGGAGGCGGAAATCATAAATCTTCTGAGAAATATTGGAGTGCAGGTAAGGGTAGAAGGAGTTAAGAGGATAGGAGGGACGAACGAAGGAAAGGAAGGAATGTTTGTAGTAAAAGTAGGGAGTGAGGAGGAGAAAAAGAAAATTATGGAGAATAAAAAATTATTGAAAGGAAGAAGGGAAAGAATTGAAGAGGATCTGACATGGAGGGAGAGGAAAAGGAGATGGCAAATAGACCAGAGGGCATGGATAGAGAGGAAAAAGGGGCACATGGTATGGATAGGGAGAGACAGATTATGGATAAATGGAGAGGAATGGTTCTGGGACGAGGAATCAGAAGAAATAAGGAAGAAGGAAAAAAGAGTTGAGAAAGGTAGAAAAAAGGAAGATACAAAAGATGTTAGCGAGCAAACAGAGGGGTTTCCAAAAAGCAAGGCGGAAGAAAAGTAAGGAGGATAGGAGAGGGAAGGGATGGGAAAAACGTAAAAATAGCTTTCTGGAATGTGTCAGGCTTGAAGAACAAGAATGAAGGATTTTGGCGGGAGTTAGAAAAATGGGATGTGATTATGATGAGTGAAACATGGGCAGATGAGAAGGATTGGAAGGGGATGAAAAGGATGCTACCTAAAGGGTATGTGTGGACAATGCAAGAATCGAGAAAGGAACACGTTAAAGGTAGAGGGATGGGCGGCATGGTCTCGGGGGTGAGAAAAGAACTGGCAGTAAAAGGGAGAACAGAGGAGGATAGAGAGGAAAAGGATGGAACAATGGTAAGAAGGATTGTAATTGGAAAAGTCAAAATAGCGGTGGTTTGTGTATATAGAAGAAGAGGGGAAGAGGAAGGTTGGAGAGAAATAAGGAGGTGGATGGAGGAAAAGAAGGAAGAGTTGGTTTTGATAGGAGGTGACTTGAATGCTTGGACTGGCGAGCAAGGGGGAGGGACTTGGGATGAAGAAGAGGAGGCCTATATAAGGAGCTCCAAACATAGGGAGATAGACAGGGAGGGGAGGAGGTTACTAGAAGTAATAGGAGAAACAGGATGGTTCATATGTAATGGCAATATGAAAGGAGATGAGAAGGGAGAGATCACATTTGTAGGTAAGGGAGAGACGGTTATAGACTACATCCTGGCGGAAGAAAGAATGAGGAATATGATATGCAGTATGAAGGTGGGGAATGAGATAGGGTCCGAGCACTTCCCAGTAATAGCGACACTGAAAGGTGGCGTCCCCAAGCGCGGTAGAGGGAGAAAGGAAAGAGGGGGGGAAAGGAACGCGAAAATGGGAGACTGGGGGTTAGATAAATTAAAAGTGTTTGAACAAAAAATGGAAAAGGAGAATGTTAGATATGAGAAGGAGGAGGAAGTAGACGTGTTGATTGAGAGGTTGAAAGGGTCGATTGAGAAGGTAAGGGATGAGATAGGTGCGAAAGAAGGAAGAGAAAAGGGAAAGAGAGGCTGGTGGGATGAGGAATGCAGGGAGAGTAAGGAGAGAATGAAAGAGTCTGTAAGAAAATGGAGGAAAGGAGAAATAGAGAAGGCGGAGTACAACATGAGAAAAAGAGAACATGAGAGGATGCTGGAAGGGAAAAAGCAAAAAGGAAAGGAGAAATACAAGGAAGAAGTAGAAAAAGCAATCAAAGAAGGTAGGGTTTGGGATGTGATAAACAGGGAAAGAGGAGGAAGGAGGGGCGTGAATGAAGAAATAGAAATGGATGAATGGACGGATTATTTTAAGGGTCTGCTAGGGGGAGAACAAAATAGGATCGAAGGGGAAAATAGAAAGACAGTCCAGGGAGAAAGGGAGGAAGTGAACGAAATAACAAGAGAAGAAGTGAATGAGGCGATAGATAGACTAAAAAGAAGCAAGGCTACAGGAGAGGATGGTATGGAGAACGAAGCGATAAAGTATGGAGGAGAAGGGACTAGGGAAGGGATGTGGAAGATCTGCAACAAGGTCTGGAAAGGAGAAGGGTGGCCGGAGGAGTGGAGGACAGGACTGGTGGTACCGCTTGTCAAGAAAGGGGATGGTAAGAAGGTAGAAGAGTACAGAGGGATCACCCTCATGCCAGTGGGTTATAAAATATACACGGAAATTCTAAGAAAAAGGTTGGAGAGTCAGATAGAAGAGAAACAAAGTATCCCACACAATCAGACGGGATTTAGAAAAGGGATGGGAACAATAGATAACATTTACGTACTCAACTACTTGGTTAACAGAAACTTAGGGAGAAAAAAAGGGAAATTAGTAGCCTTGTTCGTAGATTTTAAAGCAGCTTTTGACTCAGTGAATAGAAAAGTTCTATGGCAGGCAATGAAAGAGAAGGGAATAGAGGAAGGGTTAGTGAAGAGGATAAAGGAAATTTTTACTGAAACCAGGATTAGGGTGAAGATAGGGGGGGAAAAAGGGGAGGTTTTCTGGACAGAAAGAGGTCTTAGGCAAGGGTGCCCGTTGAGTCCGCTGCTCTTTAATATGCTGCTGGCAGACTTAGAGGAGAAGCTAAAGGAGAAAGGGGAAGGGGGGACGATCCTGGGTAATAGCAAACTATACTCCCTAGCATACGCGGACGACGTAGTTCTATTAGCAGACGATGAGAAGGGTATGAACCTAATGATAAAAATTTTCGAAGAATATGTACGAGCAAAAGAACTGACGGTGAACGTAGGGAAGACCAAGGTGATGTGCTTCAGAAAGAGAAATACCAAAATAGGTTACGGTTGGAAGATGAACGGACAAACAGTGGAAACTGTGGAGGAGTTCTGTTACCTAGGTTTCTGGTTTGAGGCAGGAGGGGGAAACGAGGTGCAGGTGAGGAAGAGAATCGAATGTGCGAGCAAAGTAATGGGCCAAGTATGGGGTATAGGAAAGAGAAGGTTCAAGGACGATTGGAGAATGAGGGTCTGGTTGTTTGATGCGTTGGTATGGGCGGTATTGGGTTATGGGGTAGAAGTCTGGGGATGGAAAGAACATAGGAAAGTGGAAAGTATGCATGAGAGATTTCTGAGATGGGTAATGGGGGTTAGTTGGAGTTGCCCAGGATACATGTTGAGGGAAGAACTAGGAAGGGAGAAAATGGTAACGAGACAAATTAAGAGAGCCTGGAGGTTTGAAGAGAAACTGAAAAGGGGGGAGGGGAGCAGGATAGCACAAGTATGCTTGGACGAAGTTCGGAACAAGGAGACGAGAGGAAATTTGGGAAACTCGAAATGGGAGGAAGAAAGGACAAAAATGAGGAATGTTTGTGATATGCAGGAAGGGGTTCTGGATTGGCAGAACATAGAATTAGAGCTATTAGTAAGACAAGGAGAAGAGAGATGGAGAAAGATTATGGAGTCGAAGTACAATAGATGGTATATGATGGTCAAAGGGTTGACGGAACCAGAATATTTGCAAAAGATGAAAAAGGAAGACAAATGGAATAGGGTGGTACGGTTTAGAATGGGGGAAGGAGTGAGATCTTGTAGATATTGGATGGATGAAGAGGATAATTTGTGCAGAGTATGTGGATACGAGGTGGAGTCATGGGCACATGTGTTAGAGAGGTGTACAGGAGAGGAAGATGGACAGTTGAGTGTGGATGAGTGTGTGAGATGGATCTTGGATGGTAATGGACAGGGAGTGATGTGGATGAAAAAGCTGGAAGAAATAAGAGAAAGCATGGGAACAGGGCAGAGCCAAACGGGTAATCCTCTGTGAAGGAAAGTCACTAGAAAAATGGTAAATTTTAAATCGTTGAAAATGCAATTGATGGTAAGAGAAAACGGAAGCCCTGGAAGGTCGCTCATGCTTAGATTTGTAGAAAGTTAAGAATAATAGTATTAATATGACTGTTATCATGTAAGGCGAAGATATAGAATATAAGCAGCGAATAAGTTAGACTAAGGATGAAATGTAAAGATATGTACAGGGAGCGGAGGCCCTCAAACCCGTAAAAGGGAGAGATTAAATATACATACATTGAATAAGAAAAACGGTCATATAGAGATTTTTTATTTTTTAGCATCATACCCAATTTTACGGGAGGGACTTTTCGCTGGAGAGTGAGGGGTCATGGTCTCATATTTTGCTCTACTTTGGGTTATTAAAAGTATATGGGGTACTAAATGTAATAAGGTATATTTCGAAAATGTATCAATTTTTTAAAATATTTACATAACAACTTCGAGATACTTTTTTTTCATCATAACTCAGTTGCTAATAATAAATAATAGAGCAAAATGTTTTTGATAGTTCTTGTTCGTAATTTATTGAAATTTGAGGGGAAAATATAAAAAATAAGTGTCAATTTTTTCATTTGCTCATTGAAAAAAAAAAACTTTATTTGTAATTTTGAAACCTGTTCTTCGCGAAAGATTTTGTTCAAAAAAATCGTAAATACGCTTTGATATGTTTTAAAGCGCATCACAAATTTTTTCGGTGTAATTTTTTATTTAAAAAAAAGTCTTTCAAGTTTTCGATACGCCCCCGTACAATGTGTTTGATTACGGTGTGGCACCGTGGTTGATTACAAATTTTAAGGACATTTTTCTTAAAACACAAAATAATAATAGCAGCGCCAAAATATTGAAGCATTTTAGGACATGTCAAAGCGTATTGATAATTTGTTCACGAAAACATCTCGCGAAAAACAGATTTTAAAATAACGAAATAAAATTTTCTAAACGAATGAAGAAATAAATTTTATTTCAATTTTTTCCAAAAATTTCAGAAAATATCTGTGAATTCGAGCTCGATTATTTCCACTTTGTTTGTATTTATAATTATATGGTGCTCATTTCACGAGCACTTTGCTTCCCGTTAGCAAATGATCGATTTAAAAATATAAATTTATCAAAAATGCAAAAAAAATTTTAAATATAAAAATAAATCAGACAAATCAAATTTTGTATTTGAAATTATAATTTTTCGAGCTGGAAAAGGGAAGGGAAAAGTTCTTTCGCACCCTAATCCTTTCCCAGCTTTATAATTTCTTTACAAAAATTGTCAGGATTATTCTATTTAAAAACTTGTGATCAAAAAGTCTTTTCTATATTCATGCGTCAACTTTGAATTATGTCGATGAAAAAAGTTTTTCTGTTTGAAACATATGTTTCAAATATTATAAATGAGCATAACTTCCTCAATCTTCAATAAAGTGTATTAATATTATAGGTCAATCGATTCGTCTCAAACCAAGGAATCTTTTATATTCTTTCATCCACTTTAAATTATGTTAAAGAAAAATTTTTTACTATAAAAAACCGTATTTTCAAATATTATACATTATCATAGCTTTCTTAGTCTTCAATGAAATGTATCAATGGTATAAATCAATCGATTCGTATCGAAACAACACATCTTTTCTATTCTCGCATCAACTTTAAATAACAATAATGAAAAAATTTTTATTAAAAAAACGATTTTAAATATATTATAAATGACGGTAACTTCCTTACTCTGTAATA
Organism: Andricus quercusramuli; assembly: GCA_932178445.1. Lineage (NCBI taxonomy): Eukaryota > Metazoa > Arthropoda > Insecta > Hymenoptera > Cynipidae > Andricus > Andricus quercusramuli. The sequence continues at coordinate 135,236 of CAKNXH010062637.1, forward strand.
AAATATTTCAATATTATAAGTCAATCGATTCGTCTGGAATCAACACATGTTTTGTATTCTTATATCGCCTTTATATTATGAGAATGGGAAAAGTTTAACTATAAAAATCGTTTTTTAATGTGATATTAATAAATATAACTTCCTTACTCTTTAATAAAATATATCATTGGTATCCTTTCAATTTTTTTCAAAAAACCAACTATTTTTTGGCTCAAATTGTTTTGCTGAATTGATTTCATGCGGGCCAAACTACTTTTTTTTATAGTTAAGAGAATTTTTTCCTTAGAAAAATTGAGTTCTTGCATTTTTCTTACAATCAATGACAGATTTGACAAAATGCTGAGAAAAAATATTTAGCTCATTTTTAAAATTTCTACAGAGAATACAGTCAGACGGTATTCTAATTTTAAGAATTTTCCACTATGCTTAAGAATATTTGCAACTTAAATAGGCGCCAAGAATATATTCTTACTGTACAATGGAGGCCCTCTTACCTTAGGAATATATATTCTTGTCTAATTGTAAGAATTCTCCACTAAGTTTAAGAATATGTAGTTGCATCCGAAATCTGTCGCAGTAATTGTGTAATAAGTGACGAGCTCGAAGAAATGCAACCAATTCTGAGGATGAATGGCATGTGCACATCTCTAACTCTTTCTCTTTGTCTTCGCCGAGAACGTTAAAGTGAGAAAAGTTTGATGTCACACGTCAACGAATGAATAATGTAGAGAGGTTATGTTTCGGTGAGGCGCGCCGGTATTCAACCTTAATGTGACATCAGACCTTTCTCACTCTAACATTTTCTGTAAAGAGAACGAGATGTATGTGCGCACGCGATTTATCTCGTATTTCTTCTTTCCCCACTTATATTCTCATTTTAATAATATTTTCTCCCTTTGGTTAGAAGATACTCTTAAAGTAAGAATTTCGCTTACTTCATTAAGAATATTACTAAGAATATGCCTGTAAGAATATGACACTCTTAATAGTAGAATATGCTTTTTTTTCGGTGGATACAACCTCCGTGATGATAATAATAAATAATATTAGATTTCAAATCTATATTTTTAAATCAGCTAACATTTTTACCGATCTCAATCAAAATCATTTTAAACGAAAAATATTAAATTTCTAACGAAAGAGATGAGTTTTCAAACCAAAGAGATGAATTTTCAATTATTAATGAAATCATTAATTTTATTTTTTCAATGATAAATGAAGAGGAAATTTCAACAAAATGGTCGAATCGTCAACCAGTAAAGATTAATTTTCAACCAAGCAGCCTCATTTGTAAACAAAAAAGATTATGTTTTTACCAAAAAAGTTGAATTTTTGAATAAAAAAGCCGAATTTTCAACTAGAATAGATTTTTTGGTCAAGAAAGGGAAAAATATTGTACCGAATTGCTGATTTTGCAAGCCAAAAAGGCGATTTTTCTACAAAGCAGTTGAATTTCAAACAAAATGAGTTAATTATAAACTAAATAGTGGAATTTTCAACCTAAAATGACGAATCTTCAACAAAGCAGTATAGTTTTCAACCAAAAAGAATTACTTGTTTACAAAATTGTTGAATTATCGAGAAAATAACGAGGAAAACAATCAAATTTTTAACCAAACAGGGTAAGACTGACTCACTCGACTCCAGCCTCCTTATACTGTCGGAGATTAAGGTATGTCAGGAGTTGATGTGGGAAATGTGAGAACGGGAAGTGTCGCTGATCAATCTCTCTAGCAATCATCTCAGGCTAAAAGCTTCACAAGGTTATCATGTCATATGAAAGCTTAGTGATAATCACATAGTAAAATCGATACTCTACAATACTCAAACCACATCGTTTCAATAGTCTTTCACTCGACTGACACTCTTTATCGCACATTTCTTATAAGTTATTTGTCGCCACACTTTCCTGTCCTGGCATACAACTTTAATTTCCTTTACGTCCATACATTTTCTCATGCAAGCTCTGGTGTTTCTATGGCTTTTTATATCTTTTCGGCTCAGGGTCTCATTCACACAACCGGAAAATTGCTTAGACCATTGTATTAGACATTCTCAAATTGAGGAAGGTGTAATTCAATGAATTAAAATGTTTTGGAAAATGTCACCATTAAAAAGCTTTCTCTATGAGGAAGCAAAGTTACAAATAAGAACTGTCTAATACATTTTGCTCTATTAGTAACTGAGTTATAATAAAAAGAAAAAAGGTAGCTTGAAATTGTTATTGCAAATACCTTTACAAATTCAAAAAATCTAGAATTACAACTTCGCACATTTATTTAGTATCCTAAACAATGTTAATAGCCCAAATAAGAACAAAATCTGAAACATGATCCCTCATTATCTCGCGAAATGCCCCGGTAGTATTCTTCACTCAGAAAACGGTATGGTTGAATGAACAACATTTTGCTTTTTTCAACCATAGAATATGGTTATTAGATGGTCAATTAAATATTTGGTGGCCCAACTACATTTTAAGTTGTTTTAACCAAATCTTTTAGTAGATGGAGTGTTTGGTTGATTGAACAAAAAAATTTGGTTGGGTCAATCAAATATTTGGTTGAATCAACCAAAATTGGTTTAATTCGACTAAATTCTCATGTATATACAAGAAAACAGTTTCATTGGTCCAAGAAATATGTTTTTCTGATTGTTCATTTTCTTTTATTCGACAAATTATTTTTTAAGACGATGAATTCAACAAATTTTTATATTGAAACCAATAACCGGTAAGTTCGTCGAATCGTTTTGTAAAGTTCGGTTACCCGACATGCATATTAATGCGACGCTAACAATAAGACTAACCACGTTACGACATCCGGCGGACCCGCAATTACCATTGGCGACAAGCTAATCGCATATTTACAACGGGCGTAAACCCAGAATCCCGATGTGTGATCGACCCTTTTAACATACAGTTCAGTAAATGTTTATTTCAGATTTATTACCCTTTTTTGCCATAAACATCATTTTAAGAGACATCGATTCATTGAAAAATAATGTTGAATCGTTTTTTATTTCATTTGTATTTTTTTATTATTGCCAACAGTCATACTACCATAACAGGCAAAAAAAAAAAAATTGTAACTGTCCTTACACTAGTACCCAGTGCATCAAATGTAAAAACATATATAATAACTTTTTTATTAATTGTAACGGTATTAGGAGAGACTACCCTACAGTAGTATATTAACACGTATCGTGTCTTAACTATTAATTAAATTAAATTTATTATTCAACATTTATTAGTATTTTTAGTTAATGATTATCTATTGTAGGATCATTATCTGCTGTAGGGTGGTCTCCCCTACTTGTAATTTACCTAATAATATTATTAGTATCTGTAATATTATTATTTAAAAAAAAATTAATGTCTCAGGCTTAAGATGGTTACAGCCCAATATGTCGAAGGCATTTTTGGTTAGAGATAGATTTTTTATTTTTTGAATAGCATGCACGGGGCTGTCCCGGTATGCATTATCAGTCACGAACGCATTATTATAATGCAATCAAGTGATCTGATAAAAGCGTGTGCCTTGACATATTGGGCAGAGCCTGGTTTTTACCCCATCATTCACAGACTGGGTTGCAGTCAAGTGCATGATGGGGGGACCTACAGCTTTAGGTGGGATCCGAACCATCAGAACCTCGGTAAAGGTACATAGAAAAATTTCATGATGTACTGGCTCAGTGATCGAACCCCGGACCTCTAAGGTGAAGTCCGAGCGTAATTATTATAATTCTGTTTAAACTTTTTCTCGGGTGAACCCGGTTTTTCGTCATAGCCACGGATTAAATCAAGTGACAGATGAGATGAGGATGTTACAAGTTATTTCAATACGTTGTTTAAAATCATTTACGATGAAGTTGTACGTACAAAATTAAAAGCATGGTGTAGTTTGCAGTTTGGCTTTGCCGCTGTTATCCTTACACAGCGGCCGTGAGAGTTGAAGGTGACACCAGTCGCCTCTGGATGCTTTCTTAGAGCTACCATGTATCACGCCATAGGTTCTTAGTCGCTTGCATCCTGATGGTCTAGGAAGTTTCTTACAATGCGACAGGGTAGTTAATAAAACCGCCTTCTGAGCTGCCACCAGTACCCTACTGACTCCTAAATGTTCAAGATGTTCATTGCATCTTGCGTGCACATTGCCTGTAGCCGAAATTACAATAGGATGAATAGATGCATGCTTCACATTCCTCCATACTGTCTTTACTTCATGCCTTAGCTCGCTATACTTATGAATCTTGATTGTATAGGTTGCCTGCAAATTTCGGTTAAGCGGACAAGCAATGTCGATGATGTGGATTGCAGACTCTTCCACCTTTTCTTTCTCGCATCACGATGTCAGGTCGATTGGCTCGGATGTAATGATCCGTCTGGATATTCACATCCCAATATAAGATGTAATCTTCATTTTCTAAAACGGGCATTGGAATGTATCTACAGAAAGGCATCCATTCTGTTAAGAGTCCTAGGTTTAAGGCAATTATTCTTATCAGGAAAGTTTTCCTGAAAATTTCAAGAAAATCGGTGGAAAATTGTGGAAATGGCAGCTAGTTGAAGTCAACTCGCAGGTTCTAATAACTATGCCCTGTTGATCGCAATTCGCGAAACACCGCATGAACTAACTAAGGCCGATAATCAGAGCGCTCCAGCGGCAGCGTGTGTTGACTTCAACTCGCTGCCATTTCCATAATTTTCAACCGATTTTCTTCAAATTTTTAGGAAAACTTCCCCAAAGTCTAGTGAACAACATTCTCGCGATAAGTTATTTCAGCTAGAATTTTTTCGATGACCTGCCTACTGGTCGAAGTTGGCAAAACGCGGTTTTCGACCGGAATTATTTTTTTATCAAACAAAAACAAACATATTACATTTTTAAACAAAGTGCGTTGCTTATAGTCATCGAATATGTATTGAGAATACGCCATACATTTTTTAAGTATTTTTATCAACAAACGGCCGAATAATCGTGAGTTATGTTTTATAAAAACGTCGATTTTCGATCAAAAAATTTTGTAAGTTTTTGTTGTTTATCTTGAGTAATAATTGTCGAATGAAAAAGTTTGATGAGAAAAATTTGTCGGTCGCGCCAATGTGAATATGAATGTATATTTTGTTTTGCGTTTCGGCCACTTTTTTTTCATCGATCGATTTTGCCGTGTGGTCGAAACTTCTACGCGGTTTTGAGCGCTTAGCGAGTTGTTGCATCCGTCACCTCAATTATATCTCCAACCTCAGTGAAACTGACTTTTTCAATTGGGTTTTCTAATGCATTATGTTCCATGTCGCAGTTCTGTCGTCCTATATTTTCACCTCCTAATAATTTTTTAAGAAGAGTCTTTTAAAGCGTCTACTATCCCGTCTGTATCATATCGCATTTCACCCTTGCTGTTTCTCATGCTGACAAACTCTGTACTTTTACTTCCCTTCAAATTTAAAAATAATAGATTCATGGTTCCTTCGAAGTCGTTTTGTATTTTCTACTCTTCTTCTGTTCTGATTTTATCTTTACTTTCCTCTTTTTGTGTCTGTAATCAATTTCAAGTCTATTTCTCTCCTCACCGCTAAGACCTGCGATGTTCAACGTTCTCTTGTACGCTTCTTTCATATCTTGTTGGGCTGCCTCAATTTCATCATTCCACCATGCATCACCAGATTTTCTTACTACAACTGCCGTACCACATACTTCGGTCGCAGTAATAACAATGATATCCCGTAAACATAGTCTAAGCGCTATCTATATATTTATTGCCTCCAAGCGCCTCCCAAGTTGCCCTATCTATACGTTCGTTTGACTTATTCTGAAAATCTATCCGCACTTCCAGTTTCTGTAAATTTTCCAATTTGATTCGCGTTTGTTCCGTTTGTTTGGTTCTCTTTCTTCTCCATTACCGCCTTAAGTTTATTTCTAAGACTAGAAGAAGGTAATGAGCATTATTGCATTCGGAACGCTTCATCACTCTTGTATCTTTTACTAGTTCTCTTAGACTTTCATCCACAATAAAGAAGCCAATTATACTGCAGTTGTTTCCTTTACACCAAGTGTACGTGTGGATCATTTTATGTCGAAGCCAAGTATTTGGAATAAATAGGCCCTTTTCTAAGCATGAACGAACTAATTTTTCCCCGTTATAATTTTTTCTTGTTGGATCTCCAAATTTACATAGCACCCTTCCGGTATCTGTATCATAACGTTGGACGCCAACCCATCCGTTCATATCTCCTAGCAGAATGATTCTTTCACCGTGGTCACAAGTACTTATTGTATCATTTAAAGTGTCCCAGATGGCGTCTTTGGCTTCTCTCGGATCACTATCAACTGGGGCGTAGCACGCTATGATAAATATAATCTTCTGATTCCTCCCTTCATTCTAGCCCACAACAATCTGGGAGATACAAAATCATGATCTTTAAGATGCTGTCTTGCTTTCTTATTCACAATCAAACCGACCCCGTGAATACCATGTGATTCACTACCTACTCCTGGCGATGTTTCAAAACCGCCTTTCAACACCCCATTTTCTATGTTTCTACTTTCGCAACCCTATTTATTCGTCTCAGATGCACATAGAATATCCAGTTTCCTTACGTGCATAGTTCCTCGTAGCTCTCTTACCCTAAGATCATTTACTCCGCTAGCATTCTAAACACCCAGTCTCCATTCATCGCCTGAAACTCGACCTTCAATTTTTCATTAATGTTTATAAATGATCAACAATCCTAAATATTTATCACAGGCTTCGCATTCATCACTTTTGTTAAAAATTTCACTGTTTTGTTGAAAGTTCGTCTTTTTGACTTGACAATTTAACAATCTGAATTAAATTTTTGTTCTTTTTTGGTTTGAAAACTCATCTTTTTTGTAGAAAATTCAACACTTGAGCAGAAACACAACTATTAAAATTACCTAATACATTTTTTTAAGTTGAGGATTCATCGATTCAGTCGAAAATTTATTTCTTTTGTTGAAAATTAAACTATTTTGTTCAATTTTTGGTTGAAAGAAACAAAAAAAAATGTTTGAATTTAAAATTCGATTATTTCACTCACTTATTTTGTTGAAAATTCGACTTTTTCCGTACAAAATTAATCCTCTTGGTTGAAGATTGGTGGAAAGTTTAATCACTTTCTTTCAAATTCATTTTTTTACAGATTCTTTAAAGATCTTTTTCTGTTACAAATGAATTTTTTTACTGGAGATTGAACTATTTGCTATTTTTATTATTAAAATTATGTTAAACTTTTGGGTTGAAAATGAACTTTTTTGTGGAAAATTCAAATGTTTTATAGAAACTTCTTCATTTGGCTTAAAAATTCATCAATTTGGTTTTTCAAAACAGTACAATAATTCTCAATGAAAAAATTGAATTTTTAACTGAAAAAGATCAATTTTCAAACAAATAGCTGAATTTTGAACAAAAAAATATCAGTTTTCAACAAAAATGAAAAAGTAGTTTCATTTTCAAGCAAAACGATGAATTTTCAACTAAAATGATTGATATTTAGCTAGAATACTTGAATTTCAAACCGAGAAAATGAATTTTCTACCACAAAGACGATTTTTCGACAAAATACATGAATTTTCAACTGAAATGATTAATCTTTAACTGAAATAGTTGATTTTTTAACCAATAAGACGAAAACACTAATTTGCAACAAAAACAAAACTAATTTTCAACAAAATTGTTGAATTTTCAAACAAAGTGATGAATCTTCAACTGGGATAGTTGAATTTTCAACCAAAAGGTTAATTTTCTACCAAAAACGCGATTTTTGAAAAAAGTACATCAGTTCACAATTAAACAGTTGAATTTTCAACTAAAAAATATCAATTTCTAAATAAATAGCTGGATATTGAACTAAAGAAGATCAGTTTTCAACCAAAAATGAAATAGTTAAATTTGCATTAAAAAAAAATTTATTTTCCAGAAAAAAAAACAGATTTATTTTAAAAACAAATTTAATTTAACTTTCAACCAAGTAGTTTTATTTTCAAGCAAAACGATACATTTTCAACTAAAATGATGGATATTTAGCTAGATATTTAGAACAAGAAAAAACCAACAAATTTTCAACAAAAGAGTAACTCTCAAGTAATTAAATCTTCTTTCGGAAAATATGAACTCGGAACGAAAAATGTGGCAGCTGATATTTCAAACAGGAAAGATTACAATTTTCAATAAAAAATAATGGAATTCAATCAAAAAGATCGAATTTTCAACCAAATAGGTGAATATAGTAATAGAGAGCTATACTTTTACAAATGAAGAATCATTTTCATTCAATTCAAAATACTGTAATTTTTAAAAAGGTAGGCAACCTCTTAAAAATTTCCCTGACTTTAAAAAAAAATTCCCTGACATTTCCAGGTTTTTCCAGGTATATAAAAATTCCCTGACAATTCCAGGTTTTCCAGGTAGGGTAGACACCCTGACTGTTTTTTAGCAAGCTCCTCTTTGTGGCTTGAAAATTTAACATTAGGGATGCATTTTTTTTCATTCTACTCAAAAATCTTTCTTAATTAAAAATCGCCCTTTTTGATTTGAAAATTCATCCCTTTTGGTGAAAATTAAATATTTTGGGGGTAAAATTGCTACTGCTTGAATAAAAATGGATCTGTTTTGGTTGAATCACGTAACTTACGATCTGAGTGCCATTACATACGATATTAGTTCTCTGTCGAAATCCGTTGCAGACACGCAAAATATATCAATATCAATTACGGCCTCAAAACGGTCCAACATCAAATTAAGACGATTACTCATGACATGTGGGGGTGAATTAAAACCCACAGGCCTGAAGTGGTAAATAAAATGGCTCAACAGTTAATTCTAGTAAAGCTTGACACTTAATAAGTAAGAGCTAACAATATCTTGTTACATCTGTAAATCAAAATCTTCTTTATGAAAAGCAAAATTTTAAATTAATTAACAATTCATATAACATACTGCTTGCTGAAAAATAAAGTATACTACAGTGCAAAAAAATGACATCATTATTGTGGAAGTTATTTAACTTGCTTTCTCAATTTCACGAGTACTCTCGGCAATAAAAGTGTTGCAACTCTATTACACTGAAAAAATCTTTTCACTAAAAACTCCACTTGTTAGCTGACTTAGCCGTGTTGTTTAAAAAGTCGGAATCTGCAGAACGAAATAATTACAAAAGAGAACTTTCAGCGATTTGAATTTGCTTCAATTATGTTTGAAAAGGGAATAATTTTTTCATAAATTTTCGAATAAATAAAATAAATCAAATGTATTTTTTTTTATAAGATCATAAGGAAGTGTCTTTATCTTCTGTTCATTTATCTGTGAGCTATCTTCTTGAAAATTACATTCTCTGATTGACTCCGGAAAGAAGTGTTTTTCAGCTGACAACTTCTGCTCATTGTACTCTTGCTTTGCGAGCGTATCCGAAAATACATTAAAGTGCATTACGACAGCAGTTAACGCTGAGAGAATGATAAAATTTCTACTTGAAGTTTAAACAGTACCCACTTAACGATCCGTTGTAATTATTACAGTTATTCTTAGAAGCGCAAAGGAGGTAATTTAAAATTTCAAAATGATTTGAATCATGTAATGAAGTTAAATATGCTACAAAAAAGAATCTTTCCACCGCGCGGGCACATCTTGTATCTCGTGCTTCGCACTCCATTTTGTCCGAAATGTGAACTTTTTTACATTGTTGAACACTATTATATCAAATTTATATTACATTTATGTCTGTACCTCGATCTGGGATTGCTTATTCAGATGTTGCAAAATAATGTACAAATTTTATTTATCATGATTACTTCAATATTTGTTTCTTATTTTGCATTACATTTTATTCTCAGCTACCCTGAATAATGTATAATTTCAATTTTATATATTTGCAATTCATAACATGCATTGCTGTTAAAACTCACGTATTTTCATTGTCTTGTTTGTATAACTAAAAAAAGTGCGCATCCTATGAAAAAAATAATTTTGTTATTAAACGTTTTATTGCAATTTGTGTCGCTTATCCACAAATTTAATTTGTTTATTTTTAATGATATTTTTTACAATTTAAATTAAAAATACGCATGCTAGCGTAAAATGATAATGAAAAAATTTGTAGATATAATTTAAGCGAAAAATTGTATTAAATAAAATATTGTAGCTTGTGTCCTTTTTCCAAAAAGTTAATATTTTTATTTTTAATATATTTTTCAAGTCTATTTAAGTACGATTGCACAATTAGTTGAATTCCTGTATATTTTCAGGGTTAAAATAGTATATTACATGGCTGAGGGCGAAAGGAGGCGATGGCGAGGGCTGCAACACATAACGCGCCATCGCTGCCATACGCCACAAGTCATATACACTACCGTCGGAAATTGTGCGCACGACTCGCGTGAGCGCTATTAAAAATCACTGCTGACTCCGAACCACGATATTTCGGCGAAAAAAAGAGATAGGGCATTTTTTTAAAAACAGTTGGAAAGTTCATGAAATTCCACGTCTATTGGTACCCAACAAATTTTTTTTTGACCTTCTAAAAATAGTACAGCACTTGAGAAGTTCAAAAAAAAATTAAAGATTTTCTCAAATTTTCTACCTCAAATTCAACTTTTTGCACGACCTAGGAAAATGTTTTCAAAAATCTGAAAATTATACGACATCGAGCCTGAAATCTTATCTTTAATTTAAGCCAAGAAAACTTCAAAAATCTTCACGGGTGCCCGAGATACGATTAAAAATGTTCAATCGTATCTAAGCTCAATTTCAATCGACGATCACGGTTCTCGGCTGGTCTTCTACTCGCCTTCTTCGTTGAGGCAGGACCGAATAGGCTACGCACAGAGGTGGCGCCTAAGTGGACATTGTCCTATTCTTTAAAATGGAGATAATATTAGATTCAAATAATTGTCAACAATCACAAATAACAATAAATATTTTTTTCATTCACCATAATTTGAAATAAAAATTACTAATGAAGAGAACCAAAAGTATAAGAGGCGCCACCTTAGTGGGTAGCCTATTCGGTCCTGCCTCAACGAAGGAAACGAGCAGCAGACCGGCCGAGAACCGTGATCGTCGATTGAAATTGAGATCAGATACGATTGAACATTTTTAATCATATCTCGGGCACCCATGAAGATTTTTGAAGTTATCTTGGCTTAAATTAAAGATAAGATTTCAGGCTCGATGTCGTATAATTTTTAGATTTTTGAAAAAATTTTCCTAGGTCGTGCAAAAAGTTGAATTTGAGGTAGAAAATTTGAGAAAATCTTTAATTTTTTTTTGAACTTCTCAAGTGCTGTACTATTTTTAGAAGGTCAACAAAATATTTGTTGGGTAACAATAGACGTGGAATTTCATGAACTTTCCAACTGTTTTTTAAAAAATGCCCTATCTCTTTTTTTCGCCGAAATATCGTGGTTCGAAGTCAGCAGTGATTTTTAATAGCGCTCACACGAGTCGTGCGCACAATTTCCGACGGTAGTGTACGATATTTTTCATAACAAGCGCATCGGAAATTTGGCTTTCGCTGCCTTTTGAGTGATACCGAGATAAGAAATTACTCTGCCAGAATTAAAAGTGAGGTCTGTATAAGAGACCGGATTATCTGTGAGAATAATAGAAACTACAAGGTTATGTGCGGCGCTCCTGTAGTAAAGTGTAGTGTAGTGTAGTGCAGTGGAGCAGAGACACATGAGACATGCGCGCGCATAATCTCATTACTTTCCTTCAGTCGTGCCATGTATTACTTTCGCCCCTAGGTCAGAAAGTAACTTTTGCCTCGCCAGCCGATACTCGGCAGAAATCGGTCACTTTGGATTGTTTTTTTTGGCAGATCATTGTATTTCTTTAAGATAATAATGTAATATAGTGATATACGTGAGATATTATGAACTGCCTTGAACCGGGGTAATTATAGATCACATGGGTAAATATGGAGGATGAAAGTTAGACTGTTGCGCCGCCGCCGGTCAACTTGCTTCAAAACCGCGCCACCGCTCATTCGAATTCGACGCCTAATCATTTTTACTGTGTGAAATTTTCAGAAATGAATTAGAAATGTTTAAAATAGAGTACATATTGAACTGCAATTGTGATGACCTATGTGAACAATTTTAATTTTGAACTTTTAAAGTACAAAACTGATTAATTTAAAATTTGCAATAGTTAAACTATTAAGTTGAATTATTCAAAAATGAGACTCCTCATATTCAAGATCTTGTTAAACTTAAAATAATGTTTGTATACTTTTTTTTAACTTATGTCTTTTAATCTGGCTTACTTTTTAAAGAATTTAGTAGTCTGTAAACTCAGTAAGGTTTCAAATTTAACAAATTCAAAATATGATTGCATTCAAAATTCAAACTATTTCAGTTTGAATGCTTTTTCTTAAATTTTTTCAAAACATCAAACTTTGAAACCTATTTTTTTCAATGTTATAATTGTTTTAAAGCAAAAGTAAATAATGTTCAATTTAAAACACTGAAAGTGAACACGTTTTTTCATGTCCTAGTTATTGTCCAAAAGGACCAGAAACTACTCTTACGATAAAGAATCTAGTTTACCTGAGAAGATAAACTTTGATAAATAGATTATCTACTTTTACCCACAGAAGAGTAGAATTTCCCACTTTTAAATGTCACAGATTACAGATAAACAGTAGCATCCCTAAATTATTTGTTAGTTTTCTCACACTTGAAGCTCGCTTCATAAAGAAGTATTCCAAAAATTAATGTAAAAAAATTCAAGAATTAGAAAAAAATTATAATATTTTATTATTCCTTACTTAAAATAACTTATGAATTGTTGACTTCTGTATTGAAATGTATTTATTAACAATAAATCAAAATTTAAAAAAATTAATCCAAGAACCAAGAACAACTAGATTTGGAAAAAATTGATCATTTTTTGTTCTTCGGTTTTAAAATTTTTAGTTATTACTGTTTAATCTTGGACGATAAGAAGAATTTAAGTTTAAAATTGACATGAATTTAACTTCTTCTTTTGAAGTGCATTTTTAACTTTGTCCCTTTATTAAAAATCATTTTAGACAGCATAAATTCCATGAGCGTTCTACTTTATTAACAAGACAATGGCGAGAAAAAGAAGACACCGCGTTATTCATTCGCTCTCACCTTGCTCCAGTTCAGACTGCCCACAACCAGCCTCTATTATATAATTTATAATTTTTTTACTAAGAAAAAAACCACTTAAAAAATACTCGAGAAAATCGATGTTTGAATTTAAATACAAAATTAGATCACAGCTAATAAATAGAATTTAAATATACGGTTCTGTTCCTGTACACTATTCTACCTATAAGATTCAGCATGAAAAACAATCATACAATAAAAAACTATGAATTATATACTAAAATTATTAACAGAAGTAAAATATTTATTAAATTATCACTTACCTGAAAGTCTAACTCACTTTTAAAAAGAGAGGTTTTACCATTTTAATACTAATTATTACTTTTAATACTATTTAGTAATAATTAATAAATTAATGGGGTTTCTGTGTATATTCAATCTGTTTTAATTACGTTCAGAAATGTTCATTAAGACATTTGGCTTTTTTAACAAATCTTAGTAGCGCAGGGGGGGGGGGCGGGGGTACATTTTTTAAATTTGCGTTACGTAATACTTGAATGGTCCCATTGTTAACACTGCTTTTCTAATATTTGAAAAATGTTCTTATTTTTCTAGTGATATTTTTTTTTCATTTTTATTATTTAAAAATAAATAGCTACAAAATTCGCGGACGCCCATAATATTTTATAATGAACTAAGAACAGTTAAATGTAATAAAAATATTTCATTTCCGATATTCCAAACTCGATTTACTTCAAAATGGAACCAGTTTCTGTATTTTTTATTTTCATTTAGCTTATGTTCACTGATTCTTAAAAGTTTTTTTATGTCAAGGCTTGAATTATTTCCAAATTAAAAGGATTTCCAAATTGAGCTGCATATAAAAAAGAAAAACTGCAACTTTTTTAACCTTTGGAAATATTTAGAAAAGTTCCTCCAAATACTAGGTCTTTGTAATTTGTTATCCAAATCATAATATGAGAATCTTGAGATTCAAATTCCTTTTAAACTGGAATATTTGTTAAAGAGCTCCATTTTCCAGTATGAAATACGATGGCATCCTAAACTCAAACTGTTTCTATTGGAACTCTTTTTCTTATATTTTTTCAAATGATAAAACTTACAAATTTAATCTCTTTTCCATTTTATGATTCTTTTTTAAGCTTAAAATTAAATGTTTTTATTATTTCACTCAACAAAAGGGGCAACTATGGATCAAATTTTAAAAATCAAATGCATTATAGGAGACAAAAAATTGAAAAAAATATATATATACAATGATATTTACTATTCCTAATATAACTCACCACTTTCAAAATCCTTGGAAAATGTCTCAAGATTACCTTGTAGATTCTGCAGCTTTCGATTACTGGAGACTAAAATAAAAAAGAGTCGAGCATGCGAAACAGACTGTTGCACTAAATATTTTGTGTTTCAAATGCTTAAGCATAATGCTCTGAGCTCTGACAAAAGTGCCAAATTTCATCCCATTGCAGCAAATTATCGAGACTATACAAATTCAAGTACGTACACTTACAAAACAAATCTGTTGGCAAAATATAAAATATAAAAATACAAAAAAGCTCAAATTAAAAACTATTGATCATAAATTTAAAAAAAAGATCAAATCTTAAAAGATGGTTACAGTTTTAATTTGCTAAATAATTTCTTATTCTAAGAAATCTAAGAACTAGTTTAGCGTTGAAGGGCGAACAAAAGCAACATAATAAATTCAGACATTGCATACGTAGCACAATATTTATTGGCACCTTAAATATTAAGATAAATACATTTCTCTATGTTCTCTTTCAGCTAACTCTATATACTTCGAATAAATACCTATACTTCATATTAATTATGTAAATATATTATATTTATCAGGCGATTACGTAACAGCTAGTCGAAGCGAAAACTCGATAACAAAATATAATCTAATACAATTCTGCATAAAAAGTATACTTTCACTACAAAGAAATAAAATCGTTGTAAAATCTCGAGTTTTTGATATTATGGGGACAAAACCAGGATGAACCGTTTTTTAATGTTCAAATTATATTTATTTTCTAAAGTAGTTATTGAAAATAGTTGGGATTAATTGTTTTGGCGTTTTTCTGTGTCATAACGCTTCATCCTGCTTTCAGTTAAATCCTTGATCCTGATTCCATTGAAATATATACAGAGAGAGAGAGAGAGATTTGGAAGCAATTTAAGTTCAGCAATCGAAACTAAAAATATTTTTATTTTAGGAAGACAAATCTTTATGTTTAATAATGTAAAATAGACATATAGGTATTTTTTAGGAATCTGGATCAAATATAGGAACTTAAATTATAAATTTGACAATACTGCGAAAAATATATATTGCTCGACGGAATAATTACTTTTTGAAAAAAAAATATAACTCTGACAGGGAACGTACTCTACTCAAATATTCATACATTTCTGCAAAGTTTCATTAAAATAAAAATATTCGAAAAAAGGTCCCTGTGAAAAAATTTGTTGTATTTTTTGTACCGATACTCCAAACCTACAATCTAATATTAAGAGGAAGCAACAGGTTTTTGATATTTCAGTTTCAAGTTTAGGTTCAGCTCTTAAAAGTAAAATCCAGGTCAATATGGCAGTATCATAATAGCAACTTTTTACGTTAGAGAACCTTCTAATTTATAAATTACTTTGTACATATAGGATATCGAATGAGCTTAAGTTGCAGGATTACCACATTTCCTGATACCGGAATTCAAAAAAAAATTAAGATCTAACATTCGAATTTTGAGTAAATTTGTGACTTTTATTATTAAAAGTTAGGCTACAAAATCTTAATTGTGCTGTGAAGAACAAGTTCGGACTACAGTCTCGCATAATGTATATTTGTGGCAACCATGCAAATAAATTTTTAAAATATAATAATACATTTCTTAGAAATTACGACTGCAGTATTTGTGTTTCTTTCTTATATATTATGTAGAACAGAACTTCGTATGGCAATATTTTTTTGATCTCAGTAATATATTGTGTGCAAGATGACGGCTGTATTAATATGGAAAGTATGGGTGAGAGATTTGTGTAAAATATGATTATGTGGGATGAATCACAGGATTTCTATTGAAGTTATGCAGCAGCGCACATTAAACAAATTTGTGTTTGTAAGGTCATGAAAAGCAATTTTCGCATTTGAATTTCGCGCAAAAATGGTATATTTTCGATGCATGTCCAACAAAATTTGACCGTTACTCTGGTCTTAGTCTGCTAAAAACTTAGATCGAATCATTAAATTAATAGCGTTCTTTGAAACTGATGAATTTTCATTGACTTAACCTTGATCCAGCAAGCTCCAACTTTTTGATTAAAGTCTTTAAAACATTCTAAAAATGTTTAAAAAGGAACATGAAATTAAATAATTAAGGATCTTTCGAAAGCATATAAATAAATAGTGTACATACAAATTTGTAATTCATTTCAATATGCAATTTTCATTACAGAGGGTTTTTGGTTTTTAGCTAGAAGACCTGGGTGGTACTGGTGAACAAGGTTTTCCCAGTTACACAAGTCAAAAAGAAAACCTTGATGGTATCGGCGAACAAAGTTTTCCCAAGGACGCAAGTTAAAAAGAAAACCTTGACGGTACAGGCGAACTAGGTTTTCTCAAGGACATAAGTCAAAAAGACAACATTGATGGTACCGGCGAAATAAGTTTTCCAAGGCCGCAAGTTTAAAGAAAAATCTTGATGGTGCGGGCGAACAAGGTTATCCTAAGGACGCAAGTCAAAAAGAAATCCTTGATGGTATCGACGAACAAAGTTTTCCCAAGGACACAATTCAAAAAGGAAACCTTGATGGTATCGACAAACAAAGTTTTCCCAAGAACAAAATTCAAAAAGAAAACCTTGATGATATTGGCGAACAAGTTTTTCCAACTCCGAAAATTTAAAGGAAAACCTTGATGGTATCAGCGAAATAAGTTTTCCCAAGGCGGCAAGTTTAAAGGAAAATCTTGATGATGCGGGCGAACAAGGTTTTCCCAAGGACGCAAGTCAAAAAGAAATCC
>CAKNXH010062637.1:156496-213483 GCA_932178445.1 Andricus quercusramuli
CCACCGGAGCTAGAGAGAATTTTTTTCACAATCACAGTATCAATATTTTCATGAAAAATATTGAAACGACCAGTAGACAAAAAACTTTAACATCATCATAATCAAGTGATGAAAAAGCTTGTCGGATTTGTTCTGTTTATTATCGTTTACCATATACTAACTAATGGACAGATTTTGATGCAAAAGTTAAAATCAAACGATTTTGTTCGCATTGGTTTTTGTCAGAAAAAAAAATCGGAACCCAAATAAAGAATGGGGGGGGGGGGGGCCAGTTCACTACTGCCCAGGGGCGACAAGAAAGATAAATTCAGCCCTGCAGAAGATCGACAACTATTATTACACCTTCCACAATATTGGATAATTTTCAGAAGGAAGAGCCAATCTCTATTAATGAGTTACATCATATTAAAATAACGACGATTTGAAAGATGGAAGATAAAATCGATTGGGGATGCTTATCATTCATGAAATTTATTCTAAAGAATGGATTTTATCTCGACGATTGGGAGGAGATAACTGTTCATTAAGCCCTACCCAATTATTACGTTACATATTTCAAGTTTTACAGATTTTTAAATTATATACTTTACACAAGATTATGTTTTTTAACTTTAACCAAAATCTTCATAATGTTTTTAACTCCTTTTATTAACCATCTCACTGCATGGCGCAGTTATGTACTCCAAATATTTTGTATACCTGATGTCGCAAAGCAAAATTGTAAATTGAAAATTGACATCTGACATCTGCATGAAATCTGATTTAGAGTCAAAAGTGTAATTGAAAAGGTTCTCCGAACCTGTGTCGTGTGAGACACCTTGGGCGTGCAACACCGTCGGTAGACACTAATTGTTATATCGTGATCTGTATGAGTTAATTTTATCGTGTAAATTGAACATAGTGAAAATTACAAACCACTGAATATTGAATAGTGTTTTAAAGGAATTATAATAAATTGAGTTACCTAGAAATTTGTGATGTCGTTATTGAACTACAGAACCTTTTACCAAATGATTATGGAATTTAATCACGCACACAAAGGGAGCAATTAATTTTTTTGTGTGTGCTCATGACACCAGATGAGGATCGACGTCACTGAGCGAAAGCTAGTAATAATAAAAACTATTATCAATATCCATGACTAGTAGATCAAAAACAGTCATTCGATTGATAATTTTTAGTTACCAAGTTGGTGATTTTAATTCAATTAAAGCTTGTGGTCAACAAAAATAACGTTGTATTAAAAATTGTTTTCCATCTGTATCTAGCCCTGCGGATGCCTATGTACAGTGGTGAAATCGAGGCCTGGCGGGGCCTAGAGCCGCCAGGCCACTTATTTTGGAAGCCTGGCGGGGCAATATTGAGAATTTTATTTTGAGACATAATGAAACCTTTCCGGTAGTCCATTCAGGCCATTGACAGGACGCGCTGATGGGCTGCTGCACCTTTGCAGACGCAGCTGTCAATTAGCAGGTTCTCTAGGCAGCCAAGTTACACCTTTTTTCGAGCCACGTTATTCGTACATCTCTCTCCACACAGGCTCAATTCTTCGAACAATCCTGTTGTTTAGGACCGCTGTAGTGCTGTTGATATCTTATACAGAGTGTTTAGACAAGTTATTGGCCTGTAATTCTCTGGGTTGGACAATGCGGCTCTGAGAGTGACTTATTACCATCTTTGTCCCTCTTACGGCGTTGACCGCGACCCTGTCAAGGAGAAAGAAAAGGAGGAGAGGTATCAAGACCTTGAAAGGGAGCTGCAACGACTGTACCCAAAATATTCTTTACAAGTAATTGTCCCTGTGATCGGTGCTCTCGGAGGTGCGAAACCGTCACTGGATCGTAACCTTAAAGCCATACCCGAGTGCCAAAAATATGCCAACACACTTGCGAGATGGATGCAGAAAGCTGTCATCCTTGGGTCGTTTCGTATCCTCAAGACACACGAGAGTTTCGCCAGTTTATCGTTGTGATTTCATCGTGCACTGTGGCCAACCATCCTATGGTCGTAAGAGAAAATGAGAAAACGACACGTTTGTTTAACCCTTTTTTAGATTATATATACATATAACTTCCGCGAACAGGTCCTCGGCAAGCGGATACACGGTATCTTCCACAAAAATGTGGAAAATCAGTTGATGTCGTGTGAGCTAACGATTGCTTTCCTTAAATCACTCGGATTGAAGTCGGGTACGGAGGGTTTCATTTTGGCATGTCAAGGCGGTGTCATTTCCACTCTAGCATATCGTCACCACATTTTCAGCCAAGAAATTCCCGATGATAGCTGGAGAGCGTGTCATGCACACCCCGAGCATCTAGGACACATACTATCTAGTTGTCCAACTCATGCGGGAACGATCTACATCCAAAAGCACAATGCGGCACTAAGAGTGCTTTATTACCATCACCTCACTCTTACGGTCGGTGCAGGTGAATTGAGTCCATAATCCCCATGTTGTGCACGAGTTGAGTCCCGGGAATTCAAGCTTGATGTACGAATTGAGTCCGGGTCTGGAACCCCCACCACTGCCCACTTCTTTGGCATGAAACCAAAGACCTCGCCCCGTATTTCATTATAGGAAGGAATAGCTAATTTTGCTCATTCTTTATTTCTCTTTGAATTAGGTTCATGAAGCCAATAGAAACTTTTAAACACAATAGAAAACACGATCACTGAAGCTGGACTCAAAAATATTTACTTTTAGACAGCATGTTAGCAATGTTTGCATTAATTTCAGAAAATATAAACGTTGTGTCGCACTAGTTCCAAGTCATAGGTTATCAGTGCATTATAATCTTCGGTTCTTGATTTTTTTATTAATCCATTTTTGGGGTGAATCGGTAGGTTCTTCGATTGCTTTTCTTTCTGGTTCGTTACTCAAAGTTTTTTGTTGTAGTACATTCTCGCTTTCAGGGTCGTGGTTATGACAAATCGTTTTGAGTTACATTTCCGTGCTCATTCAGTTTCAGAAATCCTTTACAATTATTCTTTGTGCAACACCAACGTTGGATATCGTCTCTCAATAATTTATTAAACCTACTTATAGAATTGATGTGACTTACAGTATTTAAAGAGGACATGACGAGCGGTAAATTTTCCCAAGCTATGAAGTGAAACTGTTTACAGGTGGGATGGGTCTCACAGAACGCGTTTAGGGGAATCAAGCAGTGGAGAGGGAAATCGTCTTCATCCCTCCCGAGACTCAAATCGTACACTACGAAAATTATACCTGACTGGCCTGGACTCAATTCGTATGCAGCCCTTACGGTATTAGCCCAAATACCTCTCCGCTAAACCATGTTCGTTAGGGGTCGTGCATAAATTACGTAACGCAGTTTTCCGACAATTTTGACCCCCCCCCCCCTATGTAACTCTTTTTCCGACTTTTCCCTGTAGTTTTTCACCATTGCGTAACATGAAGCTAGAACCCCCCTCCCCCCTAAAAGTGTTACGTAATTTATGCACTAGCCCTTATCGAATTTGCCACACCAGCTGACAAAAACGTCACAGCCAAGGAGAAAGAAAAGAAAGAGAGGTATAAAGACCTTATAAGGGCGTTGCGATGGTTATACCCGGAATATTCTGTTAAGCTAATCGTCTTGATCATCGGCGCTCTTGGAAATGCCAAGGTTTCACTGGTGAATAACTTGAAAAGCATCCCTACGTGTCAACAAAGTGCTGAGATACTTTCGGGGAAAATGCAGAAGGCGGTCGTCCTTGGGTCGCTCCGTGTCCTCAGGGTGCACGAGACTTTTGCCGGATCATCGTATTGAATTCGTCGCAGACTGTAACCACCTATCTCACGGTCGTGAGACGTGGTTACGACTGAAATTTTACCGCGACTTCACTGGAAGCGGGTGAAATTTTTCAGATTAGCACCCCCGCTTCGTCGAAATTCTGCGGTTGTCCTCATGACAAACTTTTAAATATATATATACATACATACATACATACATACATACATACATACATACATACATAATACATAAATTATAAAAATATATTCGTGTCCTCGAGACCTGTCGGCCTGTCGTTGTGATTTCGTCGTGCCCTGTGACCACCCATCTCACGGTTGTGAGACGTGGCCATAGGTGATTTACCGCGGTTCTACTGGGGGCTATTGACATTTTTTAGATGGCAGTTGCTCTTAGTGGGACCCTGCGGTGGTTCCACGTATTTCCCGGTCAATACGCGAACTGCCCAAGACTCATTGGTCAAAGCTGCACCTTTGACGGGCAGTATACTTTTCGCTCCCGACCTGCACAGGTAGACACTAATACATAACCTGCTGAGGGGAGCGAACGTCCCTTCCACTGCAAGGACTACGGACCTGTCTCCTCTTCTACTGCTCCCTCTTAAGCAATATCCAGCCCTACTCTCCCCCAGAGAGCAGCAAAACATTGTTGATAAGTGGAAGTTTTTTTATTTGTTAACAAACAATAAACGAGTGAAACATAATGTCCATTAAAATAGCCATGCAGTGTTATTTAAATTTACAAAATCCTCACCAAAAGTTCTCAAATCCAAATCGCTAATTATGCGTCACGTTTCCTCCAAATCTGTACCTCAGATCATCAGGGCTTAATTCAGGTACAGGGGGTTTTATTTTCGCATGCCAGGAAGGTGTAATTTTCACCTTAGTATACCGTGACCGCAGTTTATGTCAAAAAGTTCCCAGCGATAGGTTCAGAGCGTGTAATGCACACGCTGCGTACCTAGAACACATATTATCGGGGTGTCCCACCCACGCGGGAACGACGTATATTTACAGATATAATGCGGCCCTAACAACGCTTTATTACCATTTTTGTCGCTCTTATGGTAGTTGTGTAACCCTTTAAGAAAAACTATATATATATATATATATATATATATATATATTCAAAAGTTGCTAGAAATTTACCGCCAGGTCACTTTTTTTAGGACTACACTACTGCTTATACATTATAATAAATAAGAAGCAGTTTTAACTGATGACAGGTACAGTCGAGGGGGTTACAACTGGAGGCAAACACTACCTTACATTCTGCATCTGCGAGATGGTATGGATTGTACACAGAAATGACATCATTAGTGTTTTTATATTTAAATTATTTATTTATGTCCGTCCTGCAGAAGGAGTCGAGTCTCCAACTAAAATGGTTTAACCGGACACTCGATATTGATATATATTTTTAAGACCTTTCTCCAATTTACCAAAGACTTCTCACTCGATTCTCACTCAGGCATTTGTTCCGTTTCACTTATTTGTCACTTCTTTCCCCCAACATAAGGTTTTTCGATTTTATCACTCGTTTTCTGTATACTACCTGAGAATGATTTTCGACGTAAGTCGAAATGTTACTTTTGATGCTGTGAGATACAATTTCGCTTATTAAATGAATTCTGACCAGTAATCAACACTTGTTTTGATTCTTCAATCACCGTCTTCACTTACTATTCACCCTGGTCCATACCTCAACATCTTTTTGAGCTACCGTAAATGATTTCGGAGAAAAAGATACTTTCATCAATTCGGTACCTCCATGCTATACTCTCCAATCTGGGGTTAGCAGTCTAAACTCTCCAATCTCGTTTTGTGCTCGGACCTAGCGCCACGTACGCGTAGCGGCGTTAGGTGCCAACACAAAACAAGATTGGAGAGTTTAGACTGCTAACCCCAGATTGGAGAGATTAGCATGGGGGTAGCGAACTGCGCTACAGTTTTCCACATTTGATCACAATTGATAAGTTGGAGCATGCAACAGGATTTTACAGTAAGAATAACATTTAAAATCTGATGAATTAGCGAAACGATGGCTCTTATAATGCTTAAATATGACTGAGAGCTTTGCAAGAAAATAAAAAAGTTTTTGTTTTTTTATAACCTATTTCCTTGCAGCGTATAAAGGGGACTAAAAGTTAAGTTAATTGTATTTCGTTCCCGATTAACGTGGTAACGGATGCAAGCTAAGCAGTTTTTTGCCGACTCCGCAAGGCGATTTCTTCGTCTCGCGGCAGTCCATCAGTTACTAAGAATGAGTTAATTACTCACGATTCGGATCAAGTCTACGAAACAGAGAGAGAAAGAGAGATTGGAAAGGAATGTGTGTCAATGTCTCGCTGTGTCAATAAGATGACATAATAAAACTATTAGCGAACTTAAACAGTTCTATTCTTCCCCGCTCCTCCAATCAATAACATTTTATCAAAAATATAACATTCCTATTTCATAATTTCCTCGGACGTTAAAATTGACGGGGTTGGAGAAGTAGAGTAAGTGGCACATAAACAGACCGAGGTGCAAAAACGACCCCAGCCATTTAAAAAGAACTAGCAACTCCACTTATGTGTTTTGCAAATTTTGCTTATAGATGTAATTTTGCGTTGTTTATATATATTTTTTTTGACTCGGTGGTCCATTTATGTACCCCGGTCCATTTATGTACATTGCACACTAAAGTGGGACCTTCCAGAAAGTTGGATAAAATAAACAATTTTATAAATAAACACATTTCCGCAATTTTGTAGTAAAGAACAAAATCAGGACTACACATTAAGGAGCTTTAAATTATTTAAAAGTACACACATTTGATACAAGAAGGAAAACAGTCAAGGGGTACCGTTTGTGTACCACTTACTCTAACTTTTTCGTTTCGAGATATTGGATCCAATTACTTATTGTTATTAGTAAATGATGCGCCTATTTCTGTCAAGTTTTCGAAATTTTGAAATATTTAGCCGAGAAACGGAAGGAAAGGGACGATTGGGGAATAATAATCTCACAGAATACCGACAGGGAGGAAATAAGTTTGTGCTTGCGCGGCACGTTTCGCGCTTCACTTCCGAAGAAGGAAGCTAGAATGTCGAATTCGCGGCTTTTGCCTCATTGGCCGGATTTTCCGCGCCTTTCGACGGTAAATAAACGAGCAAACCCAAACGCGCGATTAAGTCCTCGCTGGCATCTTAATTTTGTCGAATCCACAATCCCCTCGCTGAAGAATTATTTGTATTTTCATTTATAATGAAATATATTATAATGTAATATTTATAATGCAATATAATTTATAACTATCTAGATTTTTTTAACTAGAGTAAAATGACAATTCATTTCTAAATAAACAGAAATAACTGAACGCATTAGCAGGAATAAAAGGTGCTTGATTCAAAAGTGATAAAATTTTGTTGAACATGCATCAAATTCCTATTAAAAAATTGGTACCAAATTGTATTTACCCTGGGTGTTCGTAATTTCTACAACAAAATACTTTCTAGCGTATCACATCAGTGGTACAAGATATTGTATTTTATAGTAATATCTTGTTAAAATAAGTAATCACAAAATAGCCTCAAGATAAAATCGTGGAAGAGATTCGTTTGGATAATTTTTTATGAATAAAAAATTACGCTTACTGATTGCTAGAATTAGGATTTGTAACCCTAATATCCATAATTAATCTGAAATGCTCAATGAACATGGGTAAGAGTGAGTGATCAAAAACTGAGAATATAAGACCACGAAAATGGTCACCAACAGAGTCGAAAAACAACGAAAATGCACGAACACGAGGGCAGAAAGCGTCATGCGGTGCAGCCAAGCGTTTGTTGCTGTTTACCTGCGAATGGTACGTTGCTGCAGAATTCTTCAACATTGTCGGTTGACATACTTTTATCCGAGAGGGAGACACTTGACAAAGAACCACTGGATGCATCCAGAGAAACACCAGCCGGAAACTGCAGCAGGTCATCGTCCGTTTCTGTTTCCATGTCACGCGATCGACGTTTATACACCTGAAAACACAAAAAAAATACATTTGATCAAAATTCGAGGAGATTTCCAAATTATTAAAAAATGTGGACACTTTCGAGAATGCAGGCATAAATTTAAGAAAAGAAATTTTTCTGTTAAACTCAAATCGCGATTTGAGTTCGCTCAGTCTATACTTCATTTTTCATTTCACCACAGAATGTTTTCGAAGTAATTATTTTCTTCTTAAAAATTCTCTACTATTAATAAATATCGTATTTCTTGGTTGAATTTGAAGCGTTTAAATAATAATTAATATTCAATTATTATTGAACATTTCAGAACTACAAGGTAAAATATATACGTAGTGGCTAGTCTGCCGGTACCGGTAAAATGCATATTTAAAGCATACGGAAGGGACAGTCACGCATTTTAGAGTGGCACCCATGTGACAGGTCACAGAAATAATGTTGGTCAAACCCCTACCAGCAGGTGCATTTACAACCAAATGGTGGAATTCTCAAACAAAAAGTCGAATTTCCAGGAAAAAATTTGAATTTGCAATAACAACAAAAATTACGTTTCTTTTAAAAGATCAATTTTCAATCCAGATGACCTATTTTCTATCGAATTAGACGAATTTTCATGACAATAGTTGAATTAGGACCAAAAAATATGACATTTTAACAAAATGGTTTAATTTTCCACCAAATAGTTTCACCAAATAGATGTTTCAAATATTATGCATTACCATACAGCTTCCTTACTGTTCAATAAAATGTTTCAATATTATAAGTCAATCGATTCGTCTCGAATCAACACATCTTTTGTATGCTCACATTACCTGTACATTATGAGAATGGGAAAATTTTAACTATAAAAATCGTTTTTTAACATGATATAAATGACCATTCTTCCCTACTCTTTAATAAAATGTAATAATATTATAGGACAATCGATTATTCTCGGACCCAGGAATCTTTTATATGGTTGATTCTCCACAGACAGGGAACTTTTGGCAAGGGCAACTTGTTTTGGAAAAATGTTTTCAAAATTTTTTTTTTCATAATGGTTAGATTCATTGGCCTTTAAGAAAGGGGCCCTATAAATTATTCACGCTTATTTCTCACTTGAAGGACCTGTAGCACATGAACACGTTTTCAAGTTTTGATTTTGCGAGTGATTTACTGTGATTGTATGTAAAGTAAAACAATGCTGTAAAATATTCACACATTGAACATAAAATGGCAGGGAAGAATAGTTTTCTTTAAAAAATTCAAAGTTTTTCCAAAATTTTATATTTTTTCAAATTTGAAATTTTTTTTCAGATTAGATTTTCCTTACATTTTTCTTACATTTATTAACCCTCTAATCGCTTTATTTTTTGTGTGCAGTACTTGTAGGTACAAATATTCTAATTCTCGATTTACGTTAATTTTCAATAAAATCATTTGGAAGACCCATTTGTCCCTGACAGCGAAAAACAGGTTATGGTATCCGACGTTACGGTAACCGAAAACCATACAAAATTACTTTTTAAGCTTTGAAAACAAAAGTAATTAATGAATCCTCCTGACAAAAACTCCTTTATTATTTGCTACACGGAATTGTCATCTTTTCATTGATATTTATTACGAAATATGAAAGTTCTTATCAGGTACGGTATCCGATACCAATAAAAATACGCTACATTTTCGGATACATTTTTTCACTATGCAAAAAAAGTTCTTACTTTTTTGTTATGAAGTTTTGACGAATGAGTAGTGTGACGTTTGCTCGAGATATTGTGAGAAGATAAGAGTTTAAAAATAATCAAAAGTTAATGAAAGGTATGGGAGATTCGTTTACCGTAACCATCGAAAACAATTAGGGAGACACGTGTATAATTAAATTTTCTCTTCTAATATATCAAATAAATTAAAATATTTTTTATGATTTTGATAGCTTTTGAGTCAAGCTTTCGAACTATCGATTATAATTTCAGAGATAATTCACTATGTATTAAATACACGTCTCTAAACTTGGCGCCGTGTACGTAGAGACATCCCAAAAAGGCATTTTTCGAGTATTTGGGAGCATTTTGCTAAGACATACGATGATGTGACTTGATTTTTCTTTACGGAGGTCTTGCATCATCCTAAAATGAAGAAGTTAGACAAGTTTCATAAAGAAACACTACTTAGTTTAGTTACTAGAGATCCGAGACAGAAAAGTGCCCTGTATGTGGAGAATCACCCATATAGTTGCATCAACTTTGAATTATGTTAATAAAAAAAGTTTTACTATAAAAAGCCGATTTTTAAAATATGATTGAGTGCTAAAAAAATGCAATAAATATTTGAATAAATACTGCGGTCAGTTTCAAGACATGAGTGGTGAAAATAAGCACTCCAAATTTTATCAATTTATCTGCAACAGTTTTCAAGTTATCGTGTTCACAAAAAAGTGTGACATCAACATACACACACACGCGCGAGCGCGCGCAGACAATTGCTCAGAACATTGTATTAGACATTTTTAAGCTGAGGAAGGTTTAATTAAATGAATTTAAAAATTTTGGAAAATGTTACCATTACAAAGCTTCCTCTATGAGGAAGCAAAATATTTTGAAGGGAAGAAAAAAATTATTACTATGCTAAAATACTGCGCTAAAATTTAAATTACTTTTTTCATGACTGAATCGAAAAATGGGGATTCCAATAAATCCTATTTTTATCATAACGGGTATTTGATTTTTTAGAAATCTTTTATGCAATAAACATATTTTCGAAAGAATGATGGTTATCTAGTTCTGTACCGCCACCCTTCAATTATATAAATTTAGGATGTCTATCTAATTACTATTTAAGTTTATAAAAAGAAAGTTTTTGTTCTTAAATATAAAATGAACTTTAACATTTCAACGATCTATCAGCACAAGCTTTTACCTCTTAAATATATATTATAAAAGTTACATTCATTTTTTAAGGTAGCATAAACTTTAAAATCGTTAATATGAAATTATCGTCGATATTTTAACGGAGATGATTGGTAATACTGACCACAATTCGAAAGACATTTTTTTCGATGACTGAGATATTTACTGCAGAAGTAAAAACAAATCTGAAAAATTCCCGGTTTTCAAAGAATTGCCCGGCTTTTTCCCGGCGCTCAAAATTCCAGGCTAATTCACGGTTTTCTCGGTCAGTGGTCACCCTGTACACACTCGTTAAAGTGTCAATATCACTGCTTTCTCTTGTGCAATATTGTAAATCGTACAAAGTTACAGCGCTGGATTTCTGCTTGATCCTCCACCAAAGCGAATTTATCAAAATGAAAATCCGAACCAACGCAGTTCCGCCTGGAAAAATATTACGAAATGGAAAAGCAAACCCTATATCAGCTGAACCAAGAGCGAATGATACCTGGTTCCGTTCCATTCAACCATATCGAAATTCTATTTAAAAAAAGTGCACGTGTCTCCCCGAAAATAAAAGAAATGCAGTTTCAACTTTCTCATAAATGAAACCAGATTTTTTAATCAATGTTGACTTTTCTTATTAGTTATAGGAGAAAAACAAATTGCTTCCACTAAATAAGCGTGAATTAAGTTTTTGATGCATTTTTAAAATTAAATTTATTCAGAAAAAAGATGTTTGGATGCAGTAGAAACATGGCTTCATTAATCAAATACAAAAAAAAATGGATTTTTCTCCATATTTTCATAAGTTCTAACTCTGGCGAAATGAATCGAATTCTCTGTCACTGAATAAAAATATAGATCAAAGTTATCTCCTCTAATAACAATAATAATATAATAATAATAATAATAATAATAATAATAATAAACAT
Source organism: Andricus quercusramuli (assembly GCA_932178445.1). Lineage (NCBI taxonomy): Eukaryota > Metazoa > Arthropoda > Insecta > Hymenoptera > Cynipidae > Andricus > Andricus quercusramuli. The sequence continues at coordinate 168,054 of CAKNXH010062637.1, forward strand.
AATTAACATCCGACATCGAGGAAATGGCTGAGGGCGAGTCATATAAATTATACCTGGGTATTCTCGAATCTAAGGGTATTCAGCATACGATAGTTAAGAAAAGCCTAACGAATGCATTCACGAAAAGACTCAGATTGGTTCTGAAGAGTTCTCTTAACTCGGCAAACAAGATCAGGGCAATCAACACCTATGCCATCCCTGTTTTCACGTACTCATTTGGGCTCATCAAATGGTCGAACAATGACCTCGAACGATTAAGCAGAATCATCCGCGTAGAAATGACGAAACACCGAATGCACCACAGTAATTCGGCGATTGAAAGGGTAGTTCTACCACGACATAGAGGGGGCAGGGGCATTGTAGATGTCAGAAAACTGTGTGAGTCACAAGTTATACAGTTGCGAGACTATTTTAACAGCAAGCGAGATGTTGCGCTTTACAACACCATCTGTAAAGCGGATCTTGACTACACGCCCTTGAATTTGTCCTCAGAGGAGGCCTTGAATATTAGGGCAGAAACCATAGAGGAATTAGAAACGCAATGGAGACAGAAAGCCATCCACAGCGAACACCCCAAAACGCTAGATCAGTATGAAGTGGATAGTGAGGCATCCAATATTTGGCTGAGAAAGGGACTCCTGTATCCAGAAACGGAAGGATTCGCCATTGCGATTCAGGATAGAGTTGTTAGCACCAGGAATTATCGCAAACACGTGTTACATCAAGACGTGGTTGACCGGTGCCGATTATGTGGAGATACCAACGAATCCATCGAGCACATTATTGATGGTTGTCGCGTAATGGCTCAAAGAGAATGTACGCACAGACATAATGATGTGGCGGGCATTATACATCAACAACTTGCCCTAAACCTAGGACTCTTAACAGAATGGATGCCTTTCTATAGATACATTCCAATATCCGTTTTAGAAAATGAAGATGACATCTTATATTGGGATGTGACTATCCAGACGGATCATTACATCCGAGCCAATCGACCTGACATCGTGATGCGAGAGAAAAAAAGTGGAAGAGTCTACATCATCGACATTGCTTGTCCGCTTAACCGAAATTTGCAGGCAACCTATACAACCAAGATTCATAAGTATAGCGAGCTAAGGCATGAAACTAAGGCAATATGGAGGAATGTGAAACATGCATCTATTCATAAAATTGTAATTTCGGCTACAGGCAATGTGCACGCAAGATGCAATGAACATCTTGAACATTTAGGAGTCAGTAGGGTACTGGTGGCAGCTCAGAAGGCGGTTTTATTAACTACCCTGTCGCATTGTAAGAAACTTCCTAGACCATCAGGAAGCAAGCGACTAAGAACCTATGGCGTGATACATGGTAGCTCTAATAAAGCATCCAGAGGCGACTGGTGTCACCTTCAACACTCACGGCCGCTGTGTAAGGATAACAGCGGCAAAGCCAAACTGCAAACTACACCATGCTTCTAATTTTATACCTACAACATCTTACATCATCTTACATCACACCTACAATAACTTATAACATCCTCATCTCATCAGTCACTTGACTTAGTCCGTGGCTATGACGAAAAACCGGGTTCACCCGAGAAAAAGTTTGAAAATAAAATAATGTCCGATGACAATACAGATTCCTAGTAAAATATTGAATAACATCTTGCAAAAGAAAGGGTGTTTCAGAAAAAGGATTCTTCTTCCGATCTCTCTAGTAGCTTAATGGCAGAGCACCTGACCAGCAATCAGTTGACCTGGCGTTCGAATCCCAGCGGAGCGAAAGGAGATTCAATAAATTTTTTTTTAATTTATAGCTCTATCTAGTCTGAAAAGGCGTTAAAAATGTTTTGTATTAGAGGAGATAACTCTGATCGATATTGTAGATTTCCATTTTCACGGTGTGTGAAAAAGATTTCTCTTCTGATTGATCGTTAACATCACAATGATAATACAGCTTCCTGGTAAAATTTTTAATTTACAACATCAATGCACTTCAGAAGCAAAATAAATACATGTTTGAGTGAATCTAGAATATTTCAAAAATAAATATTTTACTGTCAGCTTTGAAATATGCTTAAGAAAATGAAAATATTTCCAACGGTTTAGAAGTATTATGAATGACAGGGCATTATCACTTCGAGCGATTTAACATTTATAGTGATAACTCGAGAACCGCTGAAGATATCTGAATCTTCTTTTGCCCATGCCATGCTAAATTTTGTACGCTTTTTCCAATCGATGTTTAAGATATAGTCTATATCCCAACCATGGAGAAAACATTCTTTAAGATAGACAAAATTCGGTATTGTACAAACTGCAAACTACTTGGTGAACCTCATTATTTCCTTCTTTCTGAAAAGGCGAAATGTTTCACATGTTCTGAACACGATGAAAGAATTTAGTTAACATGCTGGAGGTTGATTGGTGCAAAGATGTGAAAATCAAAACGGAATCTTCTCTCCGAAATCGTGAGTTTCCCGCCGAGGATGGTAGAGAAATCAGACAAGCGTAGAAGCCAAGGGCTTCATTATTCAAAGGTTGTCGGCGTCTTGGATTCTGCCGCTCTGTTGAATTCGCGGAAGTTGACGGCTGAGATGCAGCCATTGCTACCCATCTCGTCCTACCTTGCAACATGTTCCCAAGTCCTTTTCTGTTTCAATACGTCGTAAGTCGTAAAAGCATTTGAACCATCTCTGTACGGTAGCTAACATCTTAGGCGTTAACATATACCGCTCGGATACACTTTACCGAAAAAATAATTACATTCATGTCTTCAAAGAAGCGGATTCAGAAACATCTCTTGAAATTTGCAGACATAAAAGAGTTAAGAGTGAACTGAATAAAAGCTAGAGGGTTGCGTCGACAGACTTGTGACCGGCAGCGACGATTTGAGTATTTTCAGTACTTTTTTGACGTACAGATAGGAAAATATCAAAAATAATAAGTTTCACTTCGGTTGCCGAATTTAAAAAAATCGTTGGTATGGCAACGGCCATACCACGCTGGAAACACCAGTTCCCGTTAGATCACTGAAATTAAGCAGTGTTGGGCGCGGTTAGTACTTGGATGGGTGACCGTTCGAGAATAATACTACTGCGTTGCTGTTGGCGGTCGTGGGTGTGGTGAGCCCACACTTGTAGTTATTTACTACAAGAAACTATCCACCTAGAAACACTACCCGAATCGGGTAGTGTCACGCCTACCCCTAGAGGCTCGCCGAAAGGGAAACGGCTTAATGGTAATGGTTCAAATAAAAAATCCATTTGATTCAATTTGGACATTATTCAACAGTAATCTATTCGGATATCCCAGTTCATATTAAATTGGTCTCACCTCGGATGTTCAACTCAAACTTTTCAAAACGCGAACTAAGATCCTAGGTAAATAGGGTTCAATTGAGATATTTATAAACTGTAATCTATACGGATTTCCGCGAGTTCTTTTTTAATTTGTCTTACTTCGGATGTTCAACTAAAACTGTTCAAAACGCTAACTTAGCTACTACGTCAACCCGGTTAAATTTGTACATGATGAGAGTCTAATCTATTCGGATTTCTGCGTTTATTTTCAATTAGTTTCAGTTTGGATTTCAAATTGATCTTTCCAAATTGATCAACTGTAAGCTATTGCGGCGGCGCAAGTACAGTGAACCTTTTTTTAAATTCTGTCTCAAAATCGTAGAACTTTGGACCGGAATGACCTAAAGGGATATTTTTTTTAATTAAAGAAAAAACCTTTCCGAATATAAAAAAGTTATAGAGAAAGTCAGGAAAAAAAATGGTGATCCTGAAAATCTGCGTTGAAGATGGAATTTTTGGTAAAAAAAATCGTTTATTGAATACCAAAAACGGTTAGATCTTACATTTTATGTGCTATACACGTTTTTATATAGATTTTTGCATGCCCAATCCGAATCTGACATGTAAATCGTTGTAAGACAAAATCCAAAATGGCGGAGCCAATATGGCAGACTAAAATTGTACAACGAAACCGATTTGACTAAAATTTGCTACAAGGGGGGTTTTCAGGTCGCTGATTACAAATCCAAGGTCAAAATTAAAAAAAGAAAAATGGCGGATCCAATATGGCGGACCAAAATTGTAAAAGGAAACCGATTTGAATAAAATTTGCTACAAGGGGAGTTTTTAGGTCACTGATTTCAAATCCGGGGTCAAAATTGGGAAATTAAAAATGGCGGATCCAATATGGCGGACCAAAATTGTAAAAGGAAACCGATTTGAATAAAATTTGCTACAAGGGGGGTTTTCAGGTCGCTGATTTCAAATCCGGGGTCAAAATTGAAAAATTCTAAATGGCGGATCCAATATGGTGGACAAAACTTATAGAACCAAATTTATTTGACTTAAAATAGCCTATCAGAGGGTTTGCAGGTGGCTGATTTGAAATCCAAAGTAAAAATACCAGAATTTAAAAAAGCGGTCAAATCTGTTTTATTGGATCCGCCATTTAAAATTTTTTAATTTTGACCCCGGATATGAAATCAGCGACCCGAATAACCCCCTTTTAGAAAATTTTAGTCCCATCGGTTCCCTTTTACAATTTTGGTCCGCGATATTGGATTTGCCATTTTGAATTTTTCCATTTTGACCCCGGATTTGAAATCAGCGACCCGACAACCCTTCTTGTAGCAAATTTTAGCCACATCAGTTTCCTTTTATATTTTGGTCAGCCATATTGGATCCGCCATTTTTAATTTTTCAATTTTGACCTTGGCTTTGTAACCAGCAACCTGAAAAACCACATTGTAGTGAATTTTAGTCAAATTGGTTTCGTTTTATAATTTTAGTTTGCCATATTGGCTCCGCTATATTGGAATTTGTCTTACAACGATTTACATGTCAGATTCGAATTGCGATTTTGGTATTCAATAAACGATTTTTTTTGCCAAAAATTGCACCAACACAGATTTTCAAGGTCACAATTTTTTTCTGACTTTCTCTATAATTTTTCTATATTCGGAAAGGTTTTTTCTTTAATTAAACAAAAATATCCCTCTAGGTCATTCCGATCCAAAGTTCTACGATTTTGAGACAGAATTTCAAAAAAGGTCCACTGTGCGGCATAACCGTCTGATGAAAGCTTAAAGTTTCCGAGTTGCATTTATCTTTCGTAATTTCATTTCTTTTCCTTTACATTTTTTCCAAAATTTTGTTTCTAATTTTTTTTATACGTGCTAACATTCTTGCATAAATAAAACAAACATTCGATTTGTATTTAAATCTCATTTTCTAGGAGGTTTATGAGCCACAGATTCTGAATATCACATCAAAAATTCAAAATTTGAAATTACTGATCCAATATGGCGACCAAATTTTCTTGCAAATTATCTGATATGTACAAAACTCGTGATTTTTTTAATGATGCGATTTTGTATGAATATCATTTACGTAGAGTTTTTGAAACACAGATTCCAAATCTGAAAACAAAAATTCAAAATTTCGTTTCCAATAGGGTGACCAACATTCTTTACCATTCATACGTCTTGTATAAAAATCATTCCAAGTGCAACATATTCTACATATTGTAGAAAAACCTCAAGATTCAAAATAGCCGATCCAATTTTTTTAAATCTCTTCAACCGGGTTAATTATGAATCACTGGGGTAAATATGGATAAAGGTATTATGACTCCGTAGAAATTTTCATTTTTTAATTGGATTTTACTGTATATTCTTAGAATATTGCTTACAAGATATACAGTAAGTCCTATTACAATATAATAAAAATTGACTGAATTATATTCATCTTCTCGGAGTTTTTTGGTCAAAGATTCGAAATACTGCATCAACAAAATTGTATTTTAAATTACTTTGCAAGTCACATATTTCAAATATTTTATGAAAAATCCGAAATTTGATATTTTCGATCCAATATGGCGGCAAATATTTTTTCAACAGATACCCGATATTTATTATATTTACATTCCATGGGTTCGTTGAATCCCAGATTCCAAAAAACAGATTAAAAATTCAAATATAAATAGACAAGGAAGGAAATTTTTACCTTCTAATGGTGGTCGTCATTTTGGATCACCAATTTTGGATTTTCCATTTTCGATACAATATTTGGAATATGTGACTAAAAAACACGTAGAAAGTTTAATGAATATCGGGTAATTTTTTTAGAAACGATGCTCGTTAATTTGGAATTGCTAGTTTGAATGTTAAATTTTTGAGGTAATATTCGGACTATGTGTCTCAAAAAACTGCTAGAAAAAGATGAACAATACTATATTTATATTATTTATCGAAATATTCGCTTTCTTTACGAAATATTTCATTAATTTAATTTAAATGATGTTAACTAATGAAATTTAATTGAAAATATTTAATTGAAGATATTTAATTGAAAATAAATGTTTCATGCAGAGAGAAATTTGGAATGATAGACATTCTTTTAATTTTACGCCTAGGAAGCAAAAATGGTATTAAAAAAGGAAAAACCTTATTATTACGACTCCATCCAGACAATTTTCCAATCGTTTGGATGCATCAGAAACATGGTTTCATTAATCAAATACAAAAAATGGATTTTTCTCTATATTTTCAAAAGTTCTAACTCTGGCAAAACGAATCAAATGCTCTGTTACTGAATAAAAATTAAACGTTATACTGGTGTGAGACACACCCCCTTGCGTTGTTTGGCTCAATTCAGGTGAAAAATAAAAGGGGCACCAATATTCAGGTCATCACTAACCGTTGGCTTATTTCGAGTGCTCCGTGTTTTTCCCGGCTTCTGTCCCACTGTGCAGAGATGACATTGAAAACAAACGAGCGGTTTCTCTTCTAAAGTCTTCATTTACTAATTTTGTCTGATACCATCCAAGCTTTAAAACTACATAAAAAAATCTTCCTTTCCCGTTTTGAAGTTAAACCTTTGCAACTTTTCGAGCCCTCCTTGAATCTACAAGAACTCGGCCTTTTGAAACTGTTGCCCTAATCACTTGCAGCCTGGTTGGTTTCTTTCAGCTCTTCGGCAACATCCCTCTTTCGGAGAGCCACGAGGCTTTGCGCTAGCGGCTGGCTTTGAACCAAAGGACTATCACATTGCAATGGATCTTGGGATGTAAATACAGCCGATGATCTTTCCCAGCTTGCGTCTTGACTCATCGCTCGTATGACACGCGTTCGTCGCATAATGTCACGTCAAGCGTGTATGAGGAACGTGAAAGACGCGGATTTGAGGGTGCAGAAGAGCAGCAAGAACGAGGAGAGCAGTAAGGGAAAAGCAAGGGGATGCGTTATGGATATTCGCCGGAGGAGATGGAACTGAACGTAGTCGGTCTCACAGAAGAACGATCACAGGAGGATGCGCAAACGGCGAAGCTCCTTGTAAATCGCAGCATAGATCAAACACCACTTGTATATTAAAAGCGACCTGCCGTAAAGCTCTCTCTGCTTATCTTCTGCCCGGTCGACTGCATTGCAGGAATGTCGAAATTCGGGGCTCTCCTTCTCATTGCCAGTTGTCATTCCGAAGTGATTTCGAGATGCTTCATTTCCCTGGAGGTGGACCGCAATCTGGGTCATCTTGACTTGAGAAGTTCGTCTTCCGGAGTCAGTAATTTCCGAAAATGGTGCTTCAGCAGCCGTTTGATGCAAGCGAACCAGAAATCACACTCCGGGTGCAGTCAAGTTTACAGAATTGAGAGTCCACTTTCCCCAAGGAAAGGGTCTATCAGAATTTCGTGACATATCCAGTGAGGAGCAGTTTCAGAATCTAAATGAATGACTCTTGAGAATTGCAATATTGTAAGGAGACAGAATATTGAGAGCATTGTAGAGCTAGCTAGATTTAGGTGTTTTTTACAGGATGACTGCAAAGCTTCATTTTCAAAATTCCTGACTTTTCCTTCATTTTTCCCTCGCCAGTTTTTCATTTTCCCTGGCCAATAATATTGAAATTATAGAATTTATAAAAAATTGTATTAAACAATATTTAAAATTCGGCTTTAGATGAAAACTCGAATCTTCCAAAGGTGGCCTATAAATGGCTACAGCTTTTTGGATTTTTTTTTTTCATTTAGAACAGAGTTCGAATTTCTTAACAATTTTAATAAAATGGTATTATTCTTGACGATTGTCCATAGTTCCTATTATAGAAATTCTTTAACTTTTACACGTTCTTTTTCAAAGCCACTGAGTTTTTCTTGATATTCCCTGAGTAAAAAAATTCCCGGGCTTTTTCATGATTTCCAGGTTTTTCCTGACCTGCGGTCACCCTGGTTCGCTAACTCGAAAACTGAAGCCACAGTTTTTCCTTGTGTACTGACGATTATGAGCTCAATTCATTTATATTTGTCAATAACATTCCATTCTCCCGACTAGAAATAAGGTAACGAATTAGTAGAATCGTTTGAATTCAAGTTTATTTGATTTTAAGTGGCTTTCAAGCAGAATTCCTGTTAATTTTTAAAACATACATTTTACTATGTATCTGATTTTGAATTCAATCCCGTTCAAAATTATTTTTAGAACTCTTTGGGGATTTTTAAAAATCTTTTAGAATCTTTAGAAATCAACTAAATTCCAGTTGTTTTTTACCAAATTCAATATGACATTTAAACGAATTTCTGTAAACTAAAATGACTTCTTATAAATGAAACTTTCAAATAAATTCTATAATTTCGGACATCTTCTTCTAAATTCTAGTAAATTGAAGTGAATTTGAAGAGAATTAAAATGAATTAAACTAGACTCAGATAAAACTCATGAGAATAAAATGTAATTCAACATCAACAGTCAACGGCTGTAACTTCAGGTAGATTCTTGTGGATTCAAATTTAATTGTATTTGGATGGTTTTGTTCATAAGACCTTTAAATAACAAATGAACGACAATTTTTAAAGCTATACAATATTACGATCCAAAATGTTAAAATTGCGACACATTTATATTTGGTTTCTCGTTTTTGAATGAATAAAAGTCTTAGAAGAGCCTAGATGATTTCCAATATTTTCAGAATATTCTATCTCGAAAAAATCTTTACAACTCTATACACAAATACCTTGTCAGTTTTTTCAACAACAATTCGCTTATTATGTCCAAAACTTATTGGCACACTGGCGCCATTTCTGAAAGAGAAGCTTTTTCTGGTACCCGAGATAGTAATCCGAAGAATTATCATGCTTAAGAAAATATTGCCAATCCCAGTTTAGTGTATTCTACAATAGTCAGCTTTTACTAATCAGATCCAGACCTCAAATGGAATGTCGAAAGTCAGTAAAGCATGAAAAAAATACTCTGGGCTTGTATTCGATCTCAGACCATAGCTGAATGATACCTTCGAACACCGATTCGCTAACACTAGCGATAGAGAACCTTCTGACGTAAACCACTGAAACTTTAGCTTCCGATTTTTTCACTGAATGGTACATTTACAATGGTAATATATATCAACCATTGACTGTATTTTAGAGCATTTTCTTTTTAAAAAAGTATTAAACTTTATCAATATATAGTTGAAACACAATACACCTATGTTATTGTCACATTGAAAGGTTCTACTTCGATGATCCCAAGTGAAAAAAGCTTTTTTTTTACAAACTTATTGTATTAAAATCAGAGTGGCTGCAAACATTTATTTTCAAGATTCCCTGAATTTTCCCTGACCAATTTTTCATTTGCTCTGCCCATGAATATTCGAAAAAACAAACTTGAATGTTTAAATTTATTTCAACGAGAAAAGATGACTTTTCTACCATAAAAGATGAATTTTCGACCAAAAAATATAACTTTTTAATGAAATAGTACATTTTTCAACAAAATAGTTGGATTTTTAAACAAATTGTTGAATTTTTAACCTGCAAAGAAGAATTTTCAACCAAATGGTCGAATAATCAAAACAAAAAACAGTAAACTTTCAAACACAAAAATATGAATTTTCAACCAAATAATACAATTTTTAACTAAAAATATATCGTCAGGAGGAAGAAACAGAAATACAAAACAAATAAATATCCAAGAACCTTTTCTAAACGAAATAAAAAAATTTCAAATCAAAGCATTAACATTTTAAATTAATTATCCTTGATAATTATTTCAAGTGCCTCTTATAGAAAATCCCTGACTTTTGCAAGATTTTTTTTCAAAATCCCTGGCTTTTCCTGATCAATAAAATTCCAGGATTTTTCCCTGATTTCCAGGTTTTCCCTGACGTACGGCTACTTTGTGAAATGTACTAAAAAGAACAATAATAATTCCCTCGGAAACGGCGGCTTGCAGTAATAATAATATAATAACAATGTGACTGAAAATAAAAGCGTAATACCTAAATATTAAAATGTCTTTTTCATAAAAATGAATTTCGAGCAGTCTACTTCCTCAATTCGAACTGAATATAGGCGAGGGGGGGGGGGGGGGAAAAAAAACCCTCCGCTTCAAAAACTTTTCATAACTACCCTTATTGTTTGGATTTTATAATAGTATAAAATCTGGGGGGGCGCGTTGAAGTGGGGATGAATACAGATGGTATGGGAAATACTGCGTATGCATGCAAAGGTACAAGTCAATTACATATGTATGAGTGCGAAAAATCACAATATAGTCATAAGTTGGGAGGGGGTGTCAACTAAAATTTGAACTCTACACTCCAACAATAAGATCTTTTCATATATACCCATATTGTTGGTGTTAATAAAATTATGAAAATCCGGGGACGGGCGTCCGAAGGAAGGGGGTAGGGGCAACTCAAATTTGATAGAATATTGTATTGTCGTCGAAAATACGCATATACGCAGAGCTTCAAGTCGATTGGATATTTGCATATGTATCAAAATTGAAATACAATTTTTGACTTTAACAACAGTACATTCAACTAAAAGCTTGTAACTTGCAAAAAAAAACAAGGCTGCTCTCTACAAATTTGTTACTTTTGATTTTGAAATACTGATTGTTCTGGATCCGCCAACTTACAAAAAAATGTCCACTCACCTGACTCAAGGGAAGAATTCTCTCGTGAATGGACTTCTCCGCATGCAGAGCGGACGGTGGCGGATGATCAGGAGTGGGTGGCTGGACGTAATGAGTCGGGCTGGTCGGTATCATCATTTGTACGCGCTTCAGTCTCTTGTCAGTAGCTTCACGACATTCTTGCATTTGCACATCGTTTCCGTCTCGCTTGTCGTCAAGCAAACTCTCCCGGGAAGACTTCAGTGTTAGGAAAGCATTCGAGACAAAATTGCGCTCCTGGGGTGTCCCACTTTCGCTGCAGGGTGATTTGTCGGTGTTGGTTGGGCTGCTGTCCACGTCGTAATTCTCGTAAGCGCGTTCGCAATGTCGCCGCAGCTTTCTTCTAGGATTTTGCATCTTAATTGGCCGGTTTTCAACAATCGAAGTGATGGCGACCGGCTCGACGCCGGATTCCAGTTGCTGGAGGTCCAGACGTGCCTTCATATCGACATATTGGTCCACACTTCTTGTCACATGCCTCAACTGCTCTCGACGTGCCTGAAGCTGCTCGAGGTCAATGTGACTTCGGGCACCACTCCGGGCCAGGAACAAGTACTCATAGTTGCTTGGTCCTACGGTGCAGTCTGCTGAGAGTGACATCTGGGTCTGCAGGTGGGTCGGTGACACGGAGAGGTTCCTACGTGGAGGTTTCTTTGGAGGTGTTGGCTGGAAGAGAAAAATATACTCTTAAGATCAAGAGTCACAAACTCAATCCAAGACAAATGTTTTCGTTCCTGATAAAAATACAGTAGAATCTCACAAAGCGCCATTTTTTCTCAGTGCCTTCCCTTTCCATTACCTCTAAATTTGGCAAGCTCCTTGAGCGTGGTATTAGATGCGTGTACAGTGTGCACGAGACGATATTCAAATAATCCGTCCATGCGTCTCATTGTTTTTTCCCACCGAGTCCTAGGGGTGTTGCTTAATCAAGCGGGCGCTTTCTGAGGACTGCGGTCCCGAGCACTGGGCACTCTGTGGGAGTTTACTGTACTTCTAATTGATAAACTTACCAATACATGAATTAGTAAGGAAAGCAATAAATTAATAAATCTGATTCTCTCAAATATGAATTACGAAACCCTAGAAGTTGAGATTCCAAATCATGAAATACTCCCGACGTCGATACTACTGTGAATCCCATCAAGGGAGAGATTAAACTGAGAACGAGATGTCATAGCAAACAACCCGAAGAAATTGAGGTTTCTTATTTCATCATTGGAATTTCTTTCTTCGGACATGGAACGAGTTCCTACTTGTTCCTTTTCTTAGAGTGCTTTCATTTCAGAGGTAGTTCCGGTCGTTCCGGGTAGATTGAACTTACCGAGACTTTACTGTTGGAGGCGGGACTGTGCGATGAGCTGGACAGGGGTGCCATCGGCAAGTAAATCCCTGGAGCATTGGAATCGCTCGGCAAACACCGTCGGTCTCGTGGGCTCGGTCCACCGACGCTTGACGATGAGGAGACGCTCAATTGATCAGACTCCCGGCCACCCCCGTACCCTGGCGGCAATGTCAAGGACAGGTCCTCCGATGCGAAGCTACCCTCCATCGTTTCTCGTAGAATGGGTGGCGTTTGGTATAGGCCACTGTCAGAACCCCTAAGCAAACAGAAATATCCATATTCACAGAACAAGGTTTTCGTAATTAGGACACCATGTCACATTATCACATCCTCTCCTTGCTCTCGTCTACAAAGTAGATTCCCAAGAAGCAGTCGACAAACTAAAACTACTTCAAAAACTGTTTAGGAACTATAAAACTGTATGGGGGTCATTCCAAATTTTTTTTTGTTACATCCGGTGAGATGTTATCGGATTGCCGATATTTTGCTTTAGAGGCAGGTTGTGATCCTAAAACCATACAATCGTTGTTACAGAAAAATGTACATTTGTCGTTGTCGAGACGGATTTTGGTTGAGAATGAAGTCATACAAAATCTTTGGAATGACAAAAATTTATACGGCTAATTCTCCCGAAACAGGTGTAATCAGAAGTTATTGTTTTTGACAAGAAGGTTTCCAATTGATTGTTTTTCATCCTAGCTCTTCATCATTAAAGCTACATTATATTTAAATTGATGAATAACGAGATGGTAACTGGGATGAACTTGTTTAACAGATCAATGGGGAAAAATGTAGACAAATTAGCCATATAAACTAGGATAGTAGTGTGCTAGTGCTAGTAGTGGAGTGTTTTACTCTGTCATACCGTATAGTGTCGCATGATGGTGTTGTAATGATGGTAAAGTTTAATGGTCTGTCTTCAGGTGTTTGATCATAACTTGGAAGGGTGTTAATAGAGTTCAGAGTGTCGGACATAGACATAAAGACACTGTCGAAGACGGAGCTGGGGTCGGAGTCCTCTGTCATCTGGAGGTACCTCCTTGCTCCGTCCGTGGAATCCCCAAATTGCTCTTCTTCGCTGAAATCCCCAATCAATCAAAACGCCAAGCACATTATATTCCTCTAATTTCTACTATAAAATTGCATAGAAAGCAATAGTCAAAGCTCATCACGCAGGTCCGGAAAGTGTGAGAACACATCTCGTAAGTGTAGAATTCAATTTGGCCGGGTCTTATTTAGTTAAATAATCTGCTACTGAGAAATTTTAAGATGTTTCTTCTGTTTCGAATATAGCAGTACATAATCTACACACGAGACGATAATTGTACCACTCGTGGTACATAAGCGTAATGGGAGGAGAGTTGGATTCCAAGGTAGAAACGGATCTCGACTTTTTAATGAGGCTAAGCTGCAGACTAAGGATGATGATGAGGTGGATGAGAAAGAGAAAAAGGGAAATGAAAGGAAGCTGAGGGAAGGAGTAAGTAATAGAGGTGGAGAGGTGGAGTTGGAAAACGGGGTGCTGGTGGTTGATGGAGGTGAGTTGGTTGGAGTGCGATGGTTATTAGTTTTATGTCGAGACGGGCTAACATTTACATTGTTTAACGTGATGGATTCATCTCGCGTTTGCCGGTACTCGGTAGGGCAAACGGTGGGGTAACCGACGTCAAACATCGCTTGGGTTCGAAAGTCTGAAACAGCGAGTGCACCGCCAGCAACAGCGGTTCGAGTACCAAGGGGTTGCGAGCGTGATCCGGAGCCAAGGGGGCCGGGCGGTCGGACCCACCATCGCCTGCCTACATCAGGAAAATTAAACCAAGCCAAGCGGTGCTTAACGCGCTGGGGCTACACGCGCGGCCTCTCTGCACCACCTCCGACTCATTCCACAGGCCACCACCGCCCTTCTTGCAGCTTGCCGAGTGCCGCAGTCCAAACCACCCCCGCCAACACCACCCCCACCCGTTCATTCACTCGGCTAGTCTACATCTACGCTTTTGTTTGCCCACATCTCCTATATTAAACCCCTCTCGACGCTACCGACATGCTACTGATGCCTATATCCGCCCATAGAGATTGATAAAAAATCCGGGTCTTATAATAATAAAACAAGAGCTTGATGATTTGCGGGATACGATGAATCTTAGAGCGAAAAAGATGAAGAGGTGATTTTCCAGATTAATTATTTCTTGGTCATTAAAATTACGAAACAAAAAATGTTGATTAACGATTTTTATTTGAAAATATGTATTCAAAACTAAACATTGCATTCCAAGTGAATTACTGAATTACTTCTGAATTCCAAGAATTAGGATTCAGGAATGTGAAGTTCAAACGTTCAATAATGCAGGATTACAAATTGCAAGCGCTCTAATCTGAATAAGTGTAACTCCCAAAGGACTTCAAAATTACACACTGTTTCAAAGTAAAACGTTCGAAATTGCACAATCTTAAAGCGGTTATCTTTAAAAGTGAAAGCCATTGAAATTAAAAAAAAATGGTTTGAAACTGAAACTTTTTCATTGCTAAATTTGTGCAATTTAAAATTGATTAATTTTTCATTTATTTATGTCGAAATTTAACTTGAAAGTTTAACAAATAAAATTTTTTATACAAGCTTTCAGAAGTTGACCATTTTTTATTTGAGGCCTTAAAAAGTATATATTTTTAGAATTAAATATTCAAAACTGTTTAATTAAAAACTTGAAAATGTTCTAAATTATACATTAAAAATTCAAATCTTCTGAAATTAGAACATTTTAAATTGAAATCTTTCTAATTTTTTCCAATTTCTTTCTAATTTGAATTATTCTAAAAAATGTTCAAAATGAAATAATTACAAATAAGAAAAATATTTACTTTTTAAAAATTGAAAATTGGATAGTTTATCCACAGCTTCAATTTATATTGAAAGCACTTTCCAATTTTTTCTTTAATTTAACATTTTTAAATGTAAAATCGTGAAAGCACGGGTTAGGCTCTTATGACATGCTACTCTTCAATTTTAACATTTAAAATGTTAAACTAAAATTCTGAAATTTTAATAATTTTAATGTTGAACAAACTGTTCTTGAATATTTTACAAATTTATAAATACATTTTGAGATTAAATGGTGCAAGCTCAAAATGAAACATTTAGAAATGTAAAACAATTTCGTGTAACATAAAGTAATATTTAAAGTGATTAGATAGGTTTTACCTTTAGAAATTAAGGAAATCGTAGGACAAATAATATTTCCATGTTTTCTAGAATAACAGCTTCTATTCTTATTATACTTGGGTGATTGACAACAAAACAAAGAGAAACTTGAGCGACTAAACTGGCAATCTCATCATTATTAATAAGTTCTACAAAGGACACACCGGAAAATAAGAAATAATTATGCGATTTGCAGTCGAAGTATGGGAACTGTATTTACGGGTTGGACTCCATCCAAAACATAGTAGGGGAAACCACCCTACAGTGGATAATGCAACCTACAGTGGATAATCGTTAATTAACAATAATAATCTATGGAAAATAATTAATTTAACTTCATGAATAGTGAAGACACTAGACGTTTTAATACATTTAAATATTAAATTTAATCATTTTTCTTTTATTTGTGGTCTTCATTAATGATTATCCACTGTACGTTGCATGATTCGTTGTAGGGAGGTTTCCCCTACAGTACTTCATAATAACTCAAAATTCTTCAAAATTCCAGACGTCTATGTCGTTTTTTGAAAAGTTAGAAAATTTAGAAAAGTTATAAAAAAAAGTTAGGAAACAAATGTTTTCAAATTAAGTACCTTGTAGGTACTTACGTCCAGGTATTTGTTTGCGTCATATTGAGTATTCTGCAAAACATGACGAGAGTTTAATTTCCCTTATTTTTTTACCAAGAGACGAACGTTTGGTATTATGAGCAACGCGTCGATACGGTGACTAAACACGAGATTCTCTCCTCCGTACTCGTATTTCTTGCTCATATATCGAACATGCGAATATCACCGAGTGCAATGAAATAGCGAGACAGAGAGAGAGAGAGAGGATCTCTGCACACAAGTATATTTATTTACTTCTGTTTAAAGCAATAAGCAAAATTCCATTTTATTAAAAGCGAATGTTCTCGTTTCTTTCACAGAGCGTCTACTCAAATTCTAAAAAAAAAAGTTTCCTGACAATTCCAGGTTTTTTCCAGGTATAACATTTCATAGTACAGAGCGATTAAAATATTTCGCATTTTTTTAAACAGTCAACTCGAAATATGCGAAGTTTCGCGAGTTTATAATAATTTCTTTTTCAGTTTCTAAGGATTCAATTATTATGTTTAATTTAGAAAAAGCTTTGACACATTATATAACAATATATTCCTAAATATAGAAGAACCATCGATTAATTAAATAACTAAATAATACAACAACAAAAACATAATTAATCATTTCTTCAATTTGTCTCCAAAAACCATGAATTTAAATAATAATTGGAACAAATTTTTATATTATGTTCTCAATACTTAAAATTCAGTGTATATTCAGGTAAAATTAATGTTGGTTTTATATCATACTGTAAATATCATACTATATCAATTTAAACCACTTCAAATTCCCAACTTTACAAGTAAAATATTGCATTTTTAACAAGATAGCTGAATTTGTAACCAAATAGTTGAATCTTTAACCAAAAAGATTAATTTTCTACCAAAAAAGACGATTTTTCAATGAAATCCATGAATTTTCAAATAAAAAAGATAAATGGTCAGCCAAAAATTAAATAATTAAATTTTCAGTTAAAAAAAATTAATGCTCTACCAAAGAGTTGAATTTTCTACCAAAAAAATTAATTTCTACCAAACAGACAGATCTTCAAAAAAATCCATGAATTTTCAACGAAAAAAAAAAAATTCAACGAATAGGTAAATTTTTAGTGAACAAAATTAATGTGCAATCAAAGAGATGAATTTCTAACTAAAATGATGAAATATTCAACTGAAATTTTCAGATATACATTTAATTCAGCCAACAAACTTCAGCCAACAAAAAAAAATTAATTTAAAAAAAAAAAAAAGATGAATTCTGAACGAAACATGTAGTAGTTTATATTTCAATCAAAAAAGATTTGAATTGTTAATCAAAAACAGTTGAATTTAACCAAAAAAGACGACTTTTTAACAATAGTTGAATTTTCAGCTCAGAAAGATTTTTCAGTCAAGAGAGAGAAGAAATTGGAAATAAACTGTTGAATTTTTAAGCAAAAAGATAAATTTTTAACCAAGAAGATTAATTGTCTATAGCAAAAAAAAATAATTTTTAACAAAGTACATAAATTTTCAACTAAAAACGATCAATTTTGAACCAAAAATAGAACAATCATTGCTATTCAATTTTAGATTGCAATTTAAAAAAAAAAATTAAGCACTCTCTCAGGGTGTCTAGTGATCAGCCAATTTGAAATTCCCGGGTTTTTCCCGGTTTTTTCCAGGTTTTTTCCCGGTCAAATATTTTTCCCCCGACCAAATTTTAGATGTCTTTTTGTGACTTTTTGAAGTCCATGTGTACATACAAATAGGAATTTCAACATAATATACATAGAAAAAATCTGCCCGCTGCTCGAGCATACAATTTGAATGTTCGATATTTTGAAGAAAACTCAAAAAGTTGTTCTGATAATCTTGTAGGTACATAGAATTTTCAGCTCTTAAAAAAATGGTCTCAAAAAGTTTGAAAATCTATAACTTTTTGAATTTTGATCCAAAATAGCTGACTGACGAACTTGTCTTTTTCTTTTAGGTCTTAAAAAAGTGTGCACAGACTGCAGACAGACTACAGAATACAGACAGACTACAGACAGATTTTACCTTCGTGAAAATCGTTTTTTTCTGACTTAGTGGGTCTCAAAACGTATTTGATGAAACCCGACTAAGACAAATTTTACATAAAACCAATTCCTTCTCATTAGGATGAGAATGTCAAAAATTACATAAATAGGTACTTAGGATAAGCATAAGAAGGAACCTTGCGACTGTAGATAAAGTGGAAATGGAATAAAAAGAAAATTAAGTAGAAAAAAGTCGATTTTTCGATCAAATACAAAAAATTCCCGGTCATAAGCAAAATTCCCGGGGTTTTCCCGGTTTTTTCAAGGTCCAATAAAATTCCAGGGTTTTTCCCGGTTTCTCCCGGTTTCCCGGTCCGCTAGACACCCTGTCTCTCGAAAAAATTCCCCGATAGTTTAAGGTTTTTTTTATATTCTCCAGGTAGGGCAGACACCCTGTTTCAGATTCCTTCAAGGTCGAAAAGGAAGACTAATTCAGCGTTAGGATTAATTCGCTGAGATCTCAGGAATAAGGAATATTTCTCCTTTTTTAGCAAACTAACTTTGGGAGGTTATAACATTTTATATGCAAAATTCCAATTAATTTTTGATATCAAATTTTCGCGGGATAAGCAGCAGCAGAGAGCGTACAAGAGGCTTGCAGGATACTAGAGAAAGTAGAGAAATGTTGAAAAGTACTTACAAAGAGGCGGCGGAAATACCGGAAACTCGACGATCATCGTTTCGAGGCTTGTCGAAAAATTGCCATTGAGTGGGCGACGTCCCTTCCACTGGAGAGATATCGTCTCCCGGTCGAACATTTTCGTAAGGGCTGCCTAGCGAATCGCCACCCTGGACCGGAATTGGCGGCAAGTTCTCGCTGTCAGCATCGCTTTCCACCCCCGATGAAGAACGGTGCCCTGAAATACAAGCAGACACCCTATTCACTTTTTCAATTTATAACTTCCGTTACCATGTAGAGCATTTTGCTCACTGGTGTAAGCATTTTGCTCACATGTGTAGGCATTTTGCTCAACGGTGTAAGCATTTTGCTCACCTGTGTAAGCATTTTGCTCACCTAATGTTGGGACTTTGCTTATCATCTTCGCGCACGATGCGGAATCGACCATTTTTTAAGCTAAAAAGTGGCTAAAAGTCACTACTAATCATGCAAAAAGAGGCATATGATGTGAATAGAAACTGAAATGTTAAATTTTAAATTAAATTAAAATCAAATTCAAAATCCTATACATTACTTAATTACAATAATACTAAATATTTTTCTGCACTTATTTACTACATAAATGCAATTAATTACTTTATGTTAATTTACAAATATTATTGAAAAAATGCAAAGGTATAGGAAAATGTCACAATTATGTGCATTACAGAATAGAGAAAAACTCACAATTCTATACAATTTAAAATTGAATTGAATCAAATCAAAGGTATTCAACAGTCTTTCAAATGAAAAATGTTATTTCTTGATATTTAGCGCAATGCTTTACAACGAAAAACAGATAAGCAAAGAGTCATCAATTAGAATAATTTAAATTTTAATACTGAATAGAGTTTTCGCACTATACTGCCGTCCAAACTAAAAAGAGACATAAGTGACATTTGTATGAAAAATGAGTTTTTGGTATCTTTGGATTCGTAAGACAAAGCTGCGTCTAACTGTGTTAATGAAAATTATTAATTATTAATATTTATTGCAAAAAACTATTATTTATAAATGAGGAAAATCGAAAAAGTTGAACAATACAACATAAAAAGATACACAAAGCACTTTGCGCGTCCTAAAATTTGTATAAGGCATGTAATACGTCATCAGCATACAAATCAAAAAGAACCTCAAGAACTTTGTGTCTTTTCGCTTCCTCATAGAGGAAGCTTTGTAATGGTGACATTTTTCCAAATTTTTAAATTCATTTAATTAAACCCTCCCTAATTTAAAAATGTCTAATACAACATTCTAAGCAATTGTCCGGATGTGTGTGTGTGTGTGTGGATGTGTGTGTGGATGTCACGCTTTTTTGTGAACACGATAACTAGAAAACGGTTGCAGATAAATTGATGAAATTTGGAGAGCTTATTTTCCTCACTAATATTTTGAAACTGACCGAAGGATTTCTGAAAATATTTATTGCATTTTTTTCTAGCACTCAATAATAGTTTAAAAATCGGGTTTTTATAGTAAAACTTTTTTTCATTCGCATAATTCAAAGTTGATGCAAGAATATAAAAGATTCCTTGGTTCGGGACTAATCGATTGACCTATAATATTAATACATTTTATTGAAGAGTAGGGAAGTTATGGTAATTTATATATTTTGAAAATCGGTTTTTTATAGTAAAACTTTTTTCACTAGCATAATTCAGAGTTGATGCAAAAATATAAAAGATTCCTTGGTCCGAAACGAATCGATTGACCTATAATAATAATGCATTTTATCCAAGAGTAGGGAAATTATGGTAATTTATATATTTTGAAAATCATTTTTTTATATTAAAAATTTTTTCATCAACATAATTCAAAGTTGATGCAAAAACAGAAAAGATGTGTTGATTCGAGACGAATCGATTGACCTATAATATTAATACATCTTATTGAAGAGTATGGAAATTGTGAAATTGCATAGTATTTGAAAACGCGGTTTTTCATAGTAAAACTTTTTTCAGTAACATAATTCAAAATTGATGCAAGAACGGAAAAAATCTCTTGATTCGAGGCAAATCGATTGATCTATAAAAATAATAATACACTTTATTGAATATTAGGGAAGTTCTGCTTATTTATAATATCTGAATCATCAGTTTCAAACAGAAAAACTTTTTTCATCGACATAATTTAAAGTTGATGCATGAATAGAAAAGACTTTTTGATCATAAATTTTCAAATAGACTTTTCCTTTCCCTTTTCCAGCTCAAAAAATTATTATTATTTCGAACGCAAGATTTGATTTGTCTGATTCGTCTTTGTATTTAGAACATTTTTTGTATTATTTTGTAATTTATCATTTTTGGTAAATTTCTATTTTTAAATTGAGCAAAATGAAGACTTTGGTTTGTCTATTATTGAAAAAAATAACTAATGCTTCCTCTATGAGGAAGCAAATACATTTGCTAACGGGAAGCAAAGTGCTCGTGAAATGAGCACCATATGATTATAAATACAAACAAAGTGGAAACACTCGAGATCGAATTCACAGCTAGTTTGCCTTGTAAAAGTCACCGAGTGCGGAGCGAATTTACAAACGAAAATAATCGCTTGGCCTTACGTATGTTTTAGCCTTGTGGAGTAAGCTCGGACTCTGATCGGAAATCCAAGGGAAATAAGTACCGGCAAAATTCGGCTATACATCATAGACAATCGCTCGGGTAAGTTCGGGACAGCCGCTGAACACACAGTGTTCCTCACGTATGTTTTTTTGTTGTATTTTGAGGTCGCGCTCGAGCTCTCCGATAACTTTTTCCCTTGTATTTTTGGCTTATCGCGACTAGTAAAAAATCGCAAGTCCATTTTCTAATAAAAATGGTTTGAAAAATCAATTTTTTAATGCAAAATATGAAAGAGCACATTATTTTTACCGAAATAGTGTATCTAGATTATTCCAAATTTTATTCGATCTCAGAGTTCTTTGGGCAAACAGTTTTTCTCTATTTTCTCAGTTCGAGTGAGATTGGACTTATGTATCTTTTTAGTTTGTACGGCAGTAAAGATTGCTACATACATTCCATACACAAATTATTTCAATTTTCTTTTTAAATAACATCTAAAATGAGATAGAGAAATCTGACTAAGGTGATTTATTCCTTTTAAAAAAGTGACTATAGTGACTTTTTCTCAATAAGTGACTAAAAAGTGTCTTGGAAAAAGAGACTAAAAGTGACTCGAGTGATTGGGTGGCAGCCCTGGTGATTTTAAATTCCCGGTCTTTTCGCGGTTTTCTCCAGATCAATTTGTAACTTTTGCAGGTTAATTTACAGGAGATGAAAATATTTGAATAATTTTGAACGATTTAAAAGGTTTCTGATTTGGAACAGAGAATTTTGTAAAACAAAGTCCAAATTATAATTGTTTAACTCACTTTTTCTGAAATTTGGAAGAAAGAAGTCTTAAATTCAGGCAAATTTTTATTTGTAAAAAAAAGAATGTTCAAATTAAAAAAATTTCCGATTTGGAATGAGGAATTTTCAAAATCTTACGAATTCAGACTTTTAACAGGGATTGTTTTAGTAAATCCCCTTTTTATAAAGTAGAATTTGAATTATTTCAAAAATTTCCCATTCCATATCAAAAATTACCTGTTCCAAGAAATAATTCTAATTTTTTACAAAACTCCCTGTTCCAAAGTCAAAATTATAATTATTTACGGAGATATTTTTTAAATATTTATTTTATTTATTCCCGGTTCAAAGTCAGCATTATAGTTCTTTTAGAAGATTCCCCATACTAAGCTAAAATTAAATCGTTTCCGAATTTTCCTGTTACAAGTCAGAATTATATTTATTTAAAACATTTTCTATTATACGTGGAAAAAGGAATTTTTCTTATGATATCCCTCCTTCTGAAACACTCAAAATTACACTTATTCACTGAAATTCCATTTACGAAAATTCTCTGTTTCAAGTCCAAATAATTGTAATTCTTCACGTGATTTTTTAAATATTGTTTTAATCTATTCCCTGTCTCAACTCAGAATTATATTTCTTTTAGGAAATTCACTGTCCCAACCCAGAATTAGAGTAATAAAATATTTGAAACCACTTTTAATTTGTATATTAGTACATTTGAGAGAACAATCCCGAACACAAACAAATTCTCGTTTTTTTCCGGCGCACAAAATTCCCGTTCATTTTACGGTTTTCTCTATTTCGTCCGAGGAACAAACTTGAAGAGTACGATCAAATACTCTACTTCAATATCTTACTTTTTATCACAGACGTGATGTCCTGCGTAACATGAGGTGGAAATTGACCTAGTAGATCCAAAACTGTGTTTTGTCGAGAATCTCTAATGCCAAGATCCACCCCTCGATCCAAAAGCGTTCGTACGACTTCCATTTTTCCGCAGAGGGCAGCTTCATGCATGGCTGTACCGGCGGAAGTTCTGGTGTTGACGTACACTCCCGCCGCCAGAAGAACCTCAACAACAGCTCTGAAAAATTAAATTACATTGACAATAACTTTTCATTATTATGAGGGCAAAGACACATCAGGAATACTAAAATCTGCAAAGTGGTCGTTCGATTGTAATGAAATTTAGTTCATACAAATCCAATTATCGGTTCCAGAAATGTCGATCATTCAATCAAATCCAACTCGAATGTTCAATATAGCCTAACTCCCATGATTTTGAGTATTTAAAAAAAATCCCAAACGTCTCTTATATAGAATTACAATTTCACTAAGTTTCATTATAATTGAATGACCACTTGCAGATTTTGATACTCCTGACGTTTACTGGCTCATTAATAAAATCAGGCAAGCTGTCTGCAAGAGTCAGAATTAGAATTCCTTAACTCTTCCGTAAGTTCTTATGATTTGCCCTAACTCGAAAAATCTGCTACTTTTGACTGATTGCTGCATTGACATATAAGAAACTGAAACAAAGTCACAACTTCTTAAATGAATTTTCGACATTTTCGATAAATTTCGGACGTTTAATACTATTCTCAGATTTTTTCTGGCGTTTCCATGATTGATTGGACTCTTCAACACTCTGATTAATTAATTAACAAGCAAATAATTTTTTTGAATTAGTGAATGAAGTTCTTAATTCAATTTATCAAACTACTAGTTATTATACGGAATCATGATATTAAAAAATAAATCACTAGCGAAAATGAAAAATTGACCATTAGAAAAAATTGTTTTAGGTACAGAGATAAATCCAAGTGCATTTCAAGAAATTTATCTAAATTAAAAGTGAATTCATGTGACTTCAAATTTGAACTAAAAGCTGAATTCATTTAAATAATTAAATGAGTGCAAGAGTTTGTCATAACACTGAATTCTATCTAATTAACAAAAACTTGATGTTATATGCTGACCAGATTATACGCGATAGTAGTTTCTTTTTGGTCTACTGGTCTTGTATAAATATTTCTTCGATATTTATTTTAATCTTAGCTGTAAAAAAATTCTCAGCTTCGCTGGGATTCGAGTCAGGTCTTTAGATTGCCGGTCTGGTGCTCTTACCCTCAGTCTCATAATCCCAGAATTGAGTATAATTCACTATAATTCAGTGCAATTAAATATAATTCACAAGAATTCACTGCAATTTAGTACACGAAAAATATTAAAATTGAATCAAGAAAATATTGGGGGTTAAAGAAATCGAATTTTCGAAAAAAAATATGAATTTGTAACAAAATGCTTAAATTTTCTACCTACATACAAAGATGAATTTTGAACCAAATAGTCGAATTTTCGAACAAAAAAGATTAAACTTCAACCAAACACAGTTGCAATTTTAAGCAAATTATTGACTTTTTTTATCGAAAAGAACGAATTTTCTGTCCAAAGAGACGAACGTTTAACAAAACAGTTGAATTTTCGACCAAAAAGGATTACTTTTTAACGAAATACTTAAATTATCAAACAAATAGTTGAAATTTCAACTAAAAAAATCAATTTTAAATCAAAAATGGAAAAGTTAGATTTTCAGTGAACTTACAAGTCAAAATATGAATTTTTAACAAAAACGTGAATCTTCAACCAAAACATTGCAGTTTTAACCAAAGAGCGGAAATTTCAAACCAAGAAGATTAGTTTTCTATAAAAAAAAAAATACAAAAAAAAGTTGAAAAAAGTAGTTCAACGTTTACCCAAGTAGTTACATTTTAAATGAAAAATGATCAATTTTTAGCAACATAGTTAAACTTTTAACAAAGAGATGAATTTCAAACTAAAATTATGTATATTCAACTAGAATAGTTAAATTTTCAGTCAAAGAGATGAATTTTCAACTGAAATGATGAATCTTTAATAAAAACTGATTTTTTTACAAAGTGCAGTTCAAGCTTTAACCAAATAGTTCAATTAAAAAAAAATGCATTTTCAACAAATAATTTATAAGTAGATATTTCAACAACAAAAAATCAATTTTCATTAAAAAACGGTCGAATTCAATTAAAAAATACGAATTTTCAACAAAAAAGTTAAATCCTCAACCAAGAAGATTAATTTTCAACAAAACAGTTCGTTTTGGGTCGTTGCATGCATTTTTGGTAATATATTTTTCAAGGATTGACCAAGAAATCGATTCTCTGAGAACGGCATTCAAATCCGAACTCAAGAGAACAAATATTAAGATCTATGGCTTAATGTCTCTGTTTGTTAAATTTTTTCAGAAGAAAATTAGAAACACAATACTAACAAGTCAATCTGTGCAAAAATTCTATTTTTGAACAAAAAGGCTCAGAAACATTGTGAATCCAAAGATCAGTTGTTTTAAAAAAAATTTTTGGATTCACAATGTTTCTGAGCCTTTTTGTTCAAAAATAGAATTTTTGCACAGATTGACTAGTTAATATTGTGTTTCTAATTTTCTTCTTAAAAAATATTTTTTAAACACTGCATAATATTCTGAACATTTTAGTGCATTTAAAAATTTTTTTGAATACTTTATTGTCAAGAAAAAAAAAGTTTAAGAAAAGTATCAAAATCCCTATTCAAAAACTCTGTGACCTTCAAACGTCACTTCCCAAAAATCAGAATAATGATTCATTGACATTGAATGATTCCGATCAGTTCGGGGGAAAAATATGTTAATCTAGGGGATGTATAGATTTTTGTGTGAAAAGGTGGTGCTCGCAGGTCAAAAACAGCACCTTAAAAAATTCTAAAAAAATTCAAACGTTTTTTTACTTGTTATTTTGGCCATAAAATTCTCTTGAATTTTTGGTAAATTGTCTGATCAGTCTCCATAACATATATTTTGTTCATAAAAATATGTCTAGCGGTTTTCGAGAAAAACCACTTTTTTATTTTTATTTTCCCCTCAATAAATTCAAAAAAATGCAATTTGAAGGTGGAAATTCTTCGTAGTTTTTTGCTACCTTAGGATGAACATTTGATATGAATTTCAGTCTGATACGAGCGGGGGCCGATTTCCCATGCTTACCCGGCTAGACTCTTTCAAATTAAAATAATCAAAATTACAGAATTTTCATTTCTAAAACTTTAAATTTCCAAAAATTTTAATTCTAAACTGTTCAAATTGAAAACTCATCTATTTTGAAGAATGACAGTGTAAAGATCTAGAAGTTTGATGATTTACAATTGAAAACTCTTTCATATTAAAGATGTATGAATACAAATTTTTTAATTTTTGTGATTTTGGAAATCAAAAGTAAAGTTTAAAATTTTGAATCTCCCAAATTAAGAAATTTCGAATATAAATATCAAAATTATAGAATTTTTAAATGTAAAACATAAAACTTACATTATTTTCAATTGTTTTCTTAAACTCTTCAATTTTAACGATTTGCAGTTTAAAATTCTTCAATTTTAATGAATTGTAATCTAGAAGTTTTCAATTCTAGAGATGTATTAATACAAGTTATTGCATTGTTATGATTTTTATGGCTTCTAAGATGAAAAGTTAAGAGTTCAAATCATCCAAATTGACGAAATTTCAAATGAACATCATCAAAATTACAGAATTTTCAATTGCAAATCTTAAAACTTGCATAATTTTTAATTGTATCTTTCAAAAATGAAAATAACTTTAATTTTTTAAGTTTTAAAATTTAAAGTTCTACAATGTTTGAGATTTAAAATTGAAAATTCTCTTTTTTTTAAAATGATTTTTCAACTTTAAATTCTTTAATTCTGAAGATGTATAAATCAAAATTCTTAAATTATGATGATTTTGAAGATTAAAAGTCAATAGCTTTGAGTTCCAAACCTTCCGAATTTATAAAATTTTACATGTAAACAATCAAAACCACATACTTTTTAATTGTAAATTTTCATAATTAAAAACGTCTGCTTTTTTGGAATAGTTTAACTTGGAAAATTAAAAATGGAAATTTATTCAATTTTATAGATCCGAGATCCAAGAATTTTTTAAGTCGACCGGTTGAGTAACCGTGAAATGGTAGATCATCAAAAACTTTGTAGGGTCACATTGACCCAGAGTGTTCTCCGTGGTCGAAAAAATAGGTGTGTGATCTGAGGGTTAAGGAACTTCTCTAAGTAATACTGCATCTACTTTGAAATTATCCTAAATTCAAATTAGTACTATTGTTATGTCGATCTAACATGACGAGGATTTGATATTCCAATTCAAACTAATACATGTCCATTCAACCGTAACAACTTTAAGTGGAAACAGCATTTTATCAGATTTCAAACTGAAGCATACTAATAAACTGTCAAACTGGACAAGTAGAAAGGAAAATCAAGAGACAAAAGCGCGCGATAAGTGAGCGGAAACATAGGTGATTCAATATGGACATAGTGAATTAATTAATTTGAAAATTATAAAAAAAACTTCAAATTGTAGATGTATTGTCAGTCTGGAAAAAGTTCAAAAAATTTTAAACACTGTTTTTGGTACTTCTGGAGATTGAAAATAAACTCAAGTCTTCTCGCAAAGGTTCGTGATCCCATCAGCGATTATTTTGGGTTGAATGCTGGCGATTCGGCAGACATATCAAGCCGGCAGCAGCAACGCAACGGTAACCCTGATGTATGGGATTGCATCGGGATCGGATTCGAATGCGCCTATGTTGTTATTACCGTGCCATAGGGGTATTTGTACTGGCTTACCGAAAGCAGCGATATTGAATCCGATAATTGACATTACCCTCCTCTTCACCATCCACCATCCACCATCAGCATCAGCATCAGAGGCAACCAATGCGCGAGCCTCTTCGCTTCGTACCCATACGGCTGAACCCATACACGTTTCTGAAACTATCCCGGTGTTATTTAACCAAAATTCGAGCGATAAAATGTCAGCTACCGAAATCGCGGGAAATGCCGAGCCGCGCCGCGATGTCCAAAATGCACTGGTATCCACTCAACTGTGTCGCGATGCGATCGCATTATAAGCGAGGCGTTGTTAAAACGATTACCGACTGATGCAGGCCAGCAGCCAGGCTAGCGTACAAAAATCCGGCGTTATACCCGATTACAACATAACCTGGCGTTTCGTGGTGATTTCGATTTGCCCGATTTAAATTGAGAGTCCGATTGTTTTAAAGGCTTACCACGCAGATTATCTGTTCCGCTCAGGGCGACACTGATGCTAAAAGCTGCGAATAACAATACTGCCGCCAAACAAAAAAGATACGTAAGTGACATTTTTATGAAAAATGAGCTTTTGATATCACTGGATTTATAAGAGCAAAATGCATCTGACTGTGTTAATAGAAATGATTCGTTACTGATATTTATTGAAAACAAGGATTTTTTAAAAATAAGGAAAGTCCAAAATGTTGAGAAATAAAAGTGAAAAAGATACATAAATCACTTTTCGGGTCGCTAAACTTGAAAAGGCGTCTAATACGTCATCAAAATGCAACTGAAAACGAACCTGAAGTACTTTGTGTATTTTTTGCCTTGTAAAAGTAACGGTGTGCGGAGCGAATTCGCAAACCAAAAGAAACGCTCTTACGTGTACGTAAGAGCGTTTCTTTTGGTAAACACTTGTACTACAGCTCGAGCACGGATCGGAAATCCGAGGGAAATAAGTCCCGGCTAGTCCGCGAGTTATTATTAAAAATCCGCAAGTCCATTTTCGAATAGAAATTGTTTAAAAAATCAATTTTTTCTTGCAAAATATGGGAGAGCATATTATTTTTACCCATATAGTGTATCTAGATTAATCGGAGATTGGACTTACGTAGCTTTATAGTTTGTACGGCAGAACAGAGGAGACTATGTTTTGTTTCACTGGTTTGCAGAACATTATTTATATACTACGATAAGAAGGAACGACTTGCACAATACTCTTCTTTTTAGTTTTGTCCTGAATTAAGTCAATAACTAGAAGCAATTCAGGATGGCCCGAAAACTTAATTTTCAAAATTCTCGGACTTTTCCCTAGTTTTCCCTGACCATTTTTTTATTTTCCCCTATAAATTAATATTCAGAGACCAGCATTTTGGTCTTGTAAAATTTTTAACATAGAATCTCTTATAAACGAAAGAAAACAATTTTTCAAACTAAAATTTAAAAATATCAAATTTATTTACTTCAACCAAAAAAGATGACTTTTCTACCATAAAAGACGATTTTTCAATCCAGAAGAACGAATTTTCAACATATCAGTTGAATTTTCAACAACAAAAAATGTCTTTTTGACAAAATAGTTAAGTTTTCGAAAAAATAATTAAATTCTTAACCTACAAAGATAAATTTTCAACCCAATGGTTGAGTTTTTAAATGAAAAAGATTAAACTTTAACCAAAAACAGATGCATTTTCAACCAAATAATTGCAGTTTTTAGAAGACGTACAAAAAAATGAACTCTCAATCTAACAGGATGATTTTCTGTCCAAATATACGAATATTGGGTAAAAAAGTAGCATTTTCAACCCAATCGTTGAATTTAAACAAAATAGTTGTACTTTTATCCAAATGGTCGAATTATTAATTAAAGGAGATCAAACGTCAACAAAAACAATTGCATTTTCAACCAAATAATTCAATTTTCAAGCCAAAAAGACAAATTCTCAACGAAAAATTGTAATTTTAGAAAAGATGTTAAGGTTTTTTCGTAATTGTCAACAGTCTTGTCTTCACAATTTTTCAAATCCGTATATATCACGTAAGTAAAATACAGGTTATGTCCTCCACTTCTCTAATTGGCCTTTCCTCATCGTATTTTTTATAACAAAAAGTCCTATTCTATTTCTAGTGTCAGACGTTCCTTCAAATAATTATTATATTATATTATTTTTATTATATTATTATTATTATATTATTATTATTATTTATTATTATTATATATATATTATATTATATTATTATTTATTATATTTATTTATATTTATATTATATATTTATAATTATATATTAATTATATATATTAATAATATATATTTTTTTTTTTTCATACTTTTTCTCGGATGAACCCGGTTTTTCGTCATAGCCACGGACTAAGTCAAGTGACTGATGAGATCAGGATGTTTAAAGTTATTTCAATACGTTGTTTGAAATCATTTACGATGATGTTGTAGGTACAAAATTAGAAGCATGATATAGTTTGCAGTTTGGCTTTGCCGCTGTTATCCTTACACAGCGGCCGTGAGTGTTGAAGGTGACACCAGTCGCCTCTGGATGCTTTCTTAGAGCTACCATGTATCACGCCATAGGTTCTTAGTCACTTGCTTCCTGATGGTCTAGGAAGTTTCTTACAATGCGACAGGTGTTTAATAAAACCGCCTTTTGAGCTGCCGCCAGTACCCTACTGACTCCTAAATGTTCAAGATGTTCAGTGCATCTTGCGTGCACATTGCCTGTAGCCGAAATCACAATAGGATGAATAGATGCATGTTTCACATTCCTCCATATTGCCTTAACTTCATGCCTTAGCTCGCTATACTTATGAATCTTGGTTGTATAGGTTGCCTGCAAATTTCGGTTGAGCGGACAAGCAATGTCGATGATGTAGACTGTTCCACCTTTTTTCTCTCGCATCACGATGTCAGGTCGATTGGCTCGGATGTAATGATCCGTCTGGATAGTCACATCCCAATATAAGATGTAATCTTCATTTTCTAAAACTGACATTGGAATGTATCTATAGAAAGGCATCCATTCTGTTAAGAGTCCTAGGTTTAAGGCAAGTTGTTGATGTACAATGCCCGCCACATCATTATGTCTGTGCGTATATTCTCTTTGAGCCATTACGCGACAACCATCAATAATGTGCTCGATGGATTCGTTGGTATCTCCACATAATCGGCACCGGTCAACCACGTCTTGATGTAACACGTGTTTGCGATAATTCCTGGTGCTAACAACTCTATCCTGAATCGCAATGACGAATCCTTCCGTTTCTGGATACAGGAGTCCCTTTCTCAGCCAAATATTGGATGCCTCACTATCCACTTCATATTGATCTAGCGTTTTGGGGTGTTCGCTGTGGATGGCTTTCTGTCTCCATTGCGTTTCTAATTCCTCTATGGTTTGTGCCCTGATATTCAAGGCCTCCTCTGAGGACAAATTCAAGGGCGTGTAGTCAAGATCCGCTTTACAGATGGTGTTGTAAAGCGTAACATCTCGCTTGCTGTTAAAATAGTCTCGCAACTGTGTAACTTGTGACTCACACAGTTTTCTGACATCTACAATGCCTCTGCACCCTCTATGTCGTGGTAGAACTACCCTTTCACTCGCCGAATTACGGTGGTGCATTCGGTGTTTCGCCATTTCTACGCGGATGATTCTGTTTAATCGTTCGAGGTCAGTGTTCGACCATTTGATGAGCCCAAAGGAGTACGTGAGAACAGGGATGGCGTAGGTGTTGATTGCCCTGATCTTGTGTGCCGAGTTAAGAGAACTCTTCAGAACCAATCTGAGTCTTGTAGTGAAGGCAGTCGTTAGGCTTTTCTTAACTATCGTATGCTGAATACCCTTAGATTCAAGAATACCCAGGTATTTATATGACTCGCCCTCAGCCATTGCCTCAATGTCATTCCCGAAATCGTTGTCTATCTCTGCGGTCCCTAATTCTCCTCTGATTAAATGCACTGTTCGGCATTTATCTAGTCCAAACTCCATGTTGATATCATTGGAAAACTGCTTTGTAACATCAATCACTTGTTGCAATTTCTCGTCCGAACTAGCGTATAGCTTCAGGTCATCCATGTATAGAAGATGGGTCACTTGATGACCATCCTCATTATCATTTACTCGGAACCCATGAGACATGCTATTTAAAGTTTTGCTCAGTGGGTTCAACGCTAAGCAGAACCATAATGCACTGAAGGAGTCTCCTTGGAATATACCCGTCTTAATGCGTATTGATCTAGTTATCCTCA
The DNA here is from genome assembly GCA_932178445.1 of Andricus quercusramuli. Lineage (NCBI taxonomy): Eukaryota > Metazoa > Arthropoda > Insecta > Hymenoptera > Cynipidae > Andricus > Andricus quercusramuli. The sequence continues at coordinate 200,149 of CAKNXH010062637.1, forward strand.
GTTGTCCATGATCAAAATACTTGATTCTTGTACCCCATAGCATCATCGCACGACTTAGGAAGTCAATGATGCGTGGACAAATTTTGTATACTTTTAAGACTTCAAGCAAATAGTCATGTGGTACGGAAGGAAACGCTTGCTTGTAGTCAATGTATGCCATGTGCAAGTTCCTTTGGTGTTTACGAGCTTGCGTCATGGCAACAGCGTCTATGGTGACTAGATCTTTACTGCCTCGGGAGTTTTTACAACATCCTTTTTGTTCTTCTGTAAGGATGTCATTCTCGTCACAGTGAGAATAAACCTTATCTGCTATGATTGCTGTAAGACATTTATATATTGTTGGAAGACAGGCTATCGGTCGAAATTCAGATGGATTTTGAGCGTCTGGTTTTTTTAGGCAACATATACGTAGTACCCTGCAGCATAAAGCCTGGCATCAGATCTGGATGTTCGATGATCTTCTGAAAACACCGTGCCAACGCAGGATGCACACTAGTCAGGTACTTATACCAGAAATTGTGCACCATGTCCGGACCTGGAGCTTTCCAGTTACATGCTTTTTTCAAAACCGCTGAAACATCTAAAGCTGTGATGTTCGTCAGCTCCATTTCAGGGTTATTGCTTGCTCTTGCTTTCTCTAGTTGGAACCACGCAGTGTCCAAATTGCTTCTGTTAGTTTTTCCCCAAACGTCTGACCAATAGTTAGTCATTTCTTCCAATTGAGGGACTTCGGTGTCTTGCTGGTTATTTTGCTGTACACTCAGTTCACAATAGAACCTTCTTTCGTCTGTCAGAAAGGTTCGATTTTGTTGCCTTCTTGCACTACTTTTCTTGTACCGACGCAGTCTAGCAGTAAGAACATCAAGTCTCTGCCGCTGGGAGTCTATAATCTCATCCAATATTGCTGGTGTCAATGTCTCGATGTACCGAGGGTGGATGATTTTAATAACATGGTGTATCAGCTTTCTGGTTCGATTTCCTTTTTTATATTGAGTCAGTCGACCCAATTTGCACCTTACTTTGCTGACATCCATATCCAACCTGATCTTCCATGGCGGATCTCGCTCCAGTCTTGGGGCGAAGACTGCATTTATAGGCCTAGTTCTGCGGCCCAACGTATTATTATTATTATTATATTATTATTATATATTATTATTTATTTATTATATTATTATAGTATTCCTGATGAGGCCTGGCGTCACCGCGGGCGTAAGCTCGATATTAAATAAAGTTTTTGAAAAACTACCAGAATAGTAGATCGAAAACCGTCTCTACATCGACAACCTACGGAAAATTGTAATGTTTGATATTAAAAAAAAAAGGATTTCCAACAAATTATTTAAATTTTCAACCGAAGAGTGGCATTTTCAGCTGAATAATCAAATCTTCAACAAAATAATTCAGTTTTCAACCTACAAATATAAAAACAAAACAAAACAAAAATATGTAATAGTTAATGTCAACCACAAAATAGTTAAAATTTGAATTTTCAAACAAAGAGTTGAATTTTCAACCAAAATATATCAAATTTCAACCAGAAATGAAAAATTCTAACTAAACAGACAAATTTGTAACAAATAAAGATTTTTGAGTCAAGAGAGAAAAAAAGTTCATCTAAGTTATTCAACTTTCAAGCCAAAAGTCAAAATTTCCCATAAAACACTTGAATTTTCACAATCAAATATGTAGTTACATTTTTGAAAAACAAACAAATTTCAAACCACAAAGATTAATTTTGTAACAAAAAAGACAAATTTTCAACTACAAAAGATCAATTTTAAACAAGAAATGGAAAAGTTACATATTCAGTTCAATGTATTAATTTTATAAAAAAAAAAGTTTTAAACTAACTTATTGAATTTTCAACCAGAGATGAAGCTTCAACAAAAAAAAAACTTGTCAACAAAGTAGTTAAACTTTACCCAAGTAGTTGAATTTTCCATTAAAGTCATGAATTTTCAACTAAAATTATAAATCTTCAACAAAAAAAATTATATTTTAAGAAAGTGATTTGACCTTCAACCAAGTACACCAGACTCTCTGTTAAGGAACAATATCGGGAGTTGGCTGCGAATAGCCTAGTTCATAAAGCGCGTACATCAAAACGTAAACAGTCAGGGCCGCCTGAACCGTTTCCATAATATTGCGCAATATGCTGGACTGAGTAGTAGTGCACTGCGTCCCTTCAGAGGCGGAGTCGCAACCGTTTCTTGCCCTACCCCCTGAGAAACTGTGGACCAGCAATTCTAGGAATTTATAAAACGCGGGCGATCGCGCGTTCCTCAACAGAAAGTCTGGTGTAGTTCAATTTTCTGTGAACCTGTTGACCTAGAGAAATCCGTTCCATAAGGTGGATAGAAGTAAACTTTGGGAAGTCCTGAAAGAGTATGGATTCAGTGGATGGCTCCTACCAGAAATAAAAACAATATATACAGGTAGTAAAGCGAGTGTAAGGGTAAATGGGAAACTGAGTGACTAGTTCGATATTATGCAAGGCGTAAAACAAGGATGCTCTTTGTCTCCATGGATATTTATCATATTTATGGATAAGTGTCTAAGAATGGCCCTCTTCGACGGAGGAGGTGTAGATCTCGAAACAGTGAGGGTACGTGGGTTAGCGTTCGCAGATGATAAGGTTGTTATGGTAGAGTCAATCGAAGACATGCAAAGAGTGTTAAGCAAACTAAATACAAGCATGGAGAACATGGGCCTTAAAATTAACGTAAATAAAACAAAAATTATGATGTTTAAAGAAAAAGGTGAAAAAACAATGTGCAGAATTTCCCTAAATAACTAGCGACGGAAAGATAGATGGGAGTGAGATAGGCGCATAAATAAGGATAAGAACGTTATTGGTAGGGTAGGGCCTAATATCAGAAGAAAAAATATATCAAGTAGAACTAAAAGGGCAATACCTACAAATATAAATACAAAACAAAACAAAAACATGTAATAGTTAATATTTCAACCACAAAATAGATTTATATTTATACAGACTGTGCTGTATAGTAGCGAGAGCTGGACCTACCAAGAAAAGGAGAAGAGTAGAATTAACGCAAAATTAACGTAAAATTAACTGATGGACAATGTGAGTAATGACATAATCCTTAAAGAACGTGATGTAGAGGACATGTAGTTGACATATGTGAAAGAAATGCGTTGTGATGGTTTTGACATGTTGAGAGAATGATAGATGAAAGACTAACGAAACAAGCGTATCAAGGTAAAGTAAATGGCAGTGTGCCCAGAGGCAGACCGCGGAAGGAATAGTTAGAATGTGTGAATGAGACCTTAATTCAAAGAGACATAAGAAGGCACAGAAACACAAGAGCTTGCATGAGAAAATGCACGGCCGTGAAGGAAGCTAGAGAAGTATGCCAGGACAGAAAAGTGTGGCGACAAATAGTCTATAAAAAGAGTGTCAGTGGAGTGAATGACGCCTGAAACAAAAGATCTTGGATACTAATGGGCCCGAGTGGGGAGCTTCACATGATGCTTTGTGAGGCTTTTCACTTGGGGTGATGGATAGAGAGATTGATTAGCAACCTAGGTCGGAGCAGTGTTGCGGAAAGAACATGTTATTTAAATAAATAACGCAGGAATTCTAGATCAATCTAAAAATCTATAACCTCTCTCCTACATTACTCCCTTCCTCACGCTAGTTTTTAGAGGGATTGGTGAACTTTAAATTTCACCTCGAAACAAGCCCATTTATGGGCTTAAATCGTGACTTTTTTCTGTGTGGCAATTTAATATTGGGATCAGAAATTTTGAGTGCGCTAGTGTTTGGAACTAGAAAAGGCGGAAATGTGCTTCGACTCGACTTTGACTCGATTTTAATCTTGAGTTCGACTTCAAGACGGTGGTGTCCGGCTGCGTCTCAAAAACTATCATCAGATAAAGTCACTTTTATCGTCTCAGGGGGTGATTTCAAGTCAGCGTAAACTTGTCTCAAAACGAACCTTTCTGGACTCAGAAATGAGATAGTTGACAGAAGCAAAGTATTCAAATTGAGAATCTGCTCCGTAAGAAGGGTGGCATAGACAAATTTAAGAATTTCCGATTTTAACGTAAAATTAAACATCGTTCTGTCATATTTAAACCCTGATTCTGCCACCAAACTCCAGTCCGCATGCGAGAAATAGAATTTCCTGAATTTTAATTCCCTTCGGTTCGCCCAGCGGCAGCAACTTCATTAGTTTCGTTAATGTATATTTCGATTAACTGTTTTTGACATCATTATTAATTAAAAAACCTTTCGAAAACACTAAATTCATAATTACGTCTTGAAGATTTATTCGAGTTGAAATAGTCAACATTTTCAGTAATTTTTAAATTTATTATCAGGATTTTATTTTGGTCTCCATGATGCAATTCGAATAAAATGGAGTTTGTAATAGTAAGCCAATGTGTAGTTTTATTCAAAATCTTACGGGATTTCAAAGATTTCATGCTCCTAAAATGATCTTCCTGCCAAGACAGAACTCCATTTTTTAATTGTTTTAAGGTTATTTTTAACTATGTCAAACACACAGGAAGACGGCTTGAATATAATCACAGATCAACTTTTATTAGGGTCAAGATGAACCTTTACGCCAGGGCAGGTATGCGACCTATGGGCAACCTTCTTACTGTCTCCAAGACATAAAATAAGCTCTGGCTCCGTCTAAAAATTGATAGATACATCGAAAGATGTCTTCATTTCATCTTTAATATGTCTTGCAATTTCTTGATTGGGGGCAACTCAAGTAGGAAAATTCCACATCAAACTCTTTGCTGACCCCTTGCGCTGGTTCACATTTTGGCCACATTAACATTATAGATGGCGTATCGCAATTCTGCGGTTCCCATTGTAAGTGGCCATTTTTTACAATCATTTCTGATTTAAAATACTTCATGAACATTTTCAACTTTAAATTCAATGACAAAAACTCCGGATCAAAAAATAAATACATTGACTTAGAAAACATATATACCATTCTCCTAATTCTTTCACTTGTTACGCAACAGTTACAGAACTCTTTCGTACCATTACCGTCCGCTTATAGTATTGGACGGGATGTGCTTCATCTCTCTCTCTCTTTTGAGGGGTGGAGATTTCTATGGGGACGGCGATTTGTCAAGCTCAGCTGAGAGGGCAGCACCGTGAGTGGTGATGTACCTTTTACACAAGAACAAGGCATTATCTGCGGTTTCCTTAGTTTTTTGTTATTTGGAAAGCGATTTGCTCCTTTATTTGTACACCCAAATGCCACATGCAGACCTGGCATTTCGAAAATAGTGCTTGAGGCAATCACCTCAAAGCTGCGTTATGAAGGACTGATATAATTCGAATAGCAGACGTTACCGCCGTTGGAACCGTCGTCTTGTGTATCACCAGGCGCACTAGCGACCCTAGCGGCCGCAAGTGTCAGTCGCCGTCCCCATACATTTGCAAAGTGCAGTTTGAAAATAATCCGATAGGTGGCACATGCATTAATCTCTCGCAATTGAAGTGAATCGACGAGCTATTAAATATGGGCTTATTGTAGAAGTACGGTGCAGACATTTGCTGAACACATCACTGAGCAATGAAAGGCCCAAAATATCTATCTCCTCAGGAAAGGAGGGAGATTTATTTGGCTAAAATGAGGCAGTTGATTTCCAATGCATACTTGGCGGAAGTTAATGCCATAAGGAAAAGAGATGGACTGCCACCTCTGCCGCCTCCTCCGCCAAGGAAATAAACCGTCTAAGTTGTTTTTTGTTTCCCTCAAACGGCTCTTTTCAGGGCCATAAATAATAATTAAAAACATAACTGACCATCGGCTAATACGTCAAAAATTTCCAAGAAACCTCCAAATTTTATAATACCAGGGTAGTCGAAGACTTCATTTTCAAAATTCCACGAATTTTCCCTGACCAATTTTCCCGGACTATTATTATTCAAAGACCGACATTTCAATCTTGTAACGTTTTTAACATATAATCTTTTATAAACGGAATAAAACGAAAAATTTTCCATTTTTTTTTATTTCAACCAAAAAAGGTGAATTTTTAATTCAAAAAGGCGATTTTCAACAAAATATGTAGTTGCATTTTTAAACAAATTGAAGGTCCGCATGCATTAAAAAGACGCGTTCTCGACAACGCTGAAAAGTATTGTCCAATCGTCTCATAATATAAAAACATTAAATTAAAAAAACTTTAATTTAAAAAAATACAAGTTTGTACAAGATGAATTAAAATAAATTTAAAGATTTTTCGGGTTTCAATGGTGTGCGAAACTATGAATGTTGCCGGCGTTTCATGAACATTGCAGTTCACTTCTTCAGAGTTGACCTGAAACCTGAAATTTGGAGAAAACGGGAGGGCGGTAAGTCAACGTGTAAAGAAACATGAGTATTTTATTTGACAAAACAACCGTCATCGCCAAAACGTACAATAAATTTCCAACAAAACGTAGAGAAGCAATTGAAATCTTGAAACACCCTAATAACATCAATAGGGACAATGGATATAATACCAATCCGATTTGGCTCTCCGTCCTCCCGGGTTTTTAAAAAAAGACTTGATTGGCCAATCAAGTTCAACCAGCCCCCACTATGGGGCGCTCTGGCCAATCACAGGCATCGTAGTGAATACATATATAAGAACAACATAACCTGAAACTTCAGTTTCAGGTCAGCCCTGAAGAAGTGAACTGCAATGCTCACGAAACGTCAGCAACATTCATAGTTTCGCACACGATTGAAACCCGACAAATCTTAAAATTTATTCTAATGAATCATCTTGAAAGTATTGAATCCACAAGACGAATTCACAGAAAAAGGAATTAATAATACATTTTTCGTTCTACATCTAATTTCATGAAAATATACAATTTTAGTCAGATTTTGTGTGGGGGGAGGGGGTCAGAGCAAATGTTACAGTATCCGACATGAGAATAGAGAAGAATTTAAGCAAAACCCCTCTTGCAATTTGTGAAAAACCCCTAAACTTCATCTTCAGTTTATCGAAAATTCCCTGACTCTTTCATGTTCTCCCTAACATTCCTTAACTTTTCCTTACCAGTTTCAAGATCCGTGAATTTCCATAATTCGCTGATCTGCGACAAACCTGATTAAGAAACTTTTGGCGGTTAGATCTAAAAGGAGCATTGATATTTACGATATTTATCACAAAATAAAAATATATATATATATTAAAAATTCTCGACTTTTTTCCAGGGCTCAAAGGTTTAAGGGTTTAGGCTAATTCCCGATCGTCACGGTCAGTGGCCACCCTGGACCACTTCTCTCTTCAGTACTCAAGTCAAAGTAATGACGATTAAAGCTTAAAGATTCCTCGATCTACCCAAGCTCATTACTTAAGAGCCGGATCCCGATTGGCTTTCCGCAGTTCTGCTACAGTTTGAAAATCTTGGTGGTCGTCGGTGCGGTTGATGTTGATACGATTTTGCTAATCGGGAGCGGCCAGCGATCCGTGATGATGAGCACGGCGGTGGGCCTGATGCGATCGGGTCAGATGCATTGCGTGAGTCATTATAGATTATAGATTTATAGGTTGAGATTCGATGAAATACCAATGGAGAAGAGATGTATGGGACTTTTAAATTCACGGTCAATTGTTAATTTTTCCTGGTGAATATAAATAAATTCAAAAGATTCGGCTGATTTCAAACGATTTTTAAAGCTTAAAAGAGATTTCTCAGCGTTTTAAACAATCTCAAAGATTTCTGATTTGGAACAGGGAGTTGTGGAAAAGAATTATAATTTAGAGTTGGATCATCAGATAATTATTGGTCACAAGAATTACAAATATTACAATTCTGATTCGGAACAGAGAATTTTGTAAATAATTATGATCCCAGATCCATGACAAAAATTCTCTGTTCCAAGTCAAATAATATTTCTTTACGAAAATTCCCTTTCCTGAAGTCTAAATTATAATTCATTATGGAAATTACATCGTTCCGAAGTGAAAATTATAATTCTTTACGAGAATTCCCTGTCTCAAAGTCTAAATTATAATTCACAATTAAATTAATTTCAAAACTTCGGTGTTCCAAGCCAGAATTATATGTAATTAAAAAATTTTCTATTATAATTTAGAAATTTGGGAACTCTCGTTTTCCAAAATTTGGAAGATGAATTTTTTTTAATCTGACCAATTCTGACTTAGAACGGGGATCTTGTTTTTTAAATCCCTTTTCATAAAACAGAACTAAAATTCTTTTTAAGAAATCCAGTTGAATGTCTAAAAATTCCCTGTCTAAAAGTATAACATTCTAATTCTTTGGTGAAATTGCCTATACGAAAGTCCAAACTATAATTATTTACAAAATTCCCTGTTCCAAAGTCAAAATTATAATTAGAAATCATATTTCTTGACTGAAATTCCCTTACCTAAAGCAAAAACTCTAATTCTTTTGGGGAAATTTCCTATACCAAAGTCAAAATTTTTTTTACGAAATTCCCTGTTTCAAAGACAAAATTATAATTTTTAACCAAATTTCCAGTTCTAATTTGAACTTAAAATGAAAATTATTATTCTTTAAGGAAATTCCCAGTTCTATCACAGAATTCTAATTCTTTTTGAACATTTCCTGTCAACAAAAAAAATAAAATTATAATTCCTTGGGGAAAATTCGTGTACCTGAGTCGACGCAGTAATTCTTTTGGAAATTCCCTGATCCAAAGTAAAAATTATAATTCTTTGCGGGAATTCTCTGTCACAATTGTCAAATATATATTTCTTTACTGAAATTCCCTGTCACAATCGTCAACATTATATTTCTTGAATGAAATTCCATTTCCTAAAGTAAAAATTATAATTCTTAACAAAATTTCCTGTTCTAAAGTGAACCTAGAATGAAAATTATAATTCTTTACGAGGATTCCCTTTCCAAAAGTAAAAATCCTAATTCTTTGGGGAAATTTCATGTACCAAAGTGAAAATTATCATTCTCTACTGGAATTCTTTGTCACAATCGTCAAAATCATATTTTTTTACTGAAATACCCTGTCCTAAAATAAAAAAGGTAATTCCTAACAAAATTTCCTGTCCCAAATGAGGATTATAATTTTTTTAGAAAATTTACTGTACGTTCAAGAGAACAATTTGGGTCATTTAATCAAATTCTGTTTTCTCCTGGTGAACAAAACTTCCATTCATTTCCCGATTTTCTCGATTTCCCGGTCAGGTAGACACCCCGACTGGATTATGTAATCGTCCTCTTTTACAACTCAGCCTACCCTACGTCTGGCTATTTTCAACCTACGTGAAGCTACGGATGAATTTCCGAGGAAGTGGTTGGCATGGCGTTATAAATGGGCTCGAAATTATTTTATGAAGGCTTGAACGAATTGTCAAAAGCACAAGCCATGTTACGTCTTGGGCAAAATTATGAAAGGCAGCATCCGTATTGTTTACCCTCTGAGATCGAAGGAAGTTACTCGAAACAGTACACCGGGAAAATATGTAGTTGATTAAAACGAGATGACGCACTTTGGGAGGGGTGTGGGGCAGAGAGTATTTAGAGTTCTAAAGGCGGTACATTACGTCAAGATGGATGAGAAAATACCAGTAAATTATCGGTAATTTATCGATATATTCCTGGAAACTTACCGGATTAGATTCGCTTTCACGCAATTTTAAGAAAAACTTGAAAATTGGTATAATTATCATTGTAAATCTCTAAAATTTTGGTTACAATTACGATAATCCAGGTGATTTTACCAAGGATTTTACACAATTTGGTAATATTGCCATGCTAACCGTAGGTAAAAGGACCCACTATAAACAAAATATATATACACAAAATCACAAGGCAATTGACATAAGCTTCTTTTTTATGGTGTATCCAAAGCTACTTTCAAGGACTGAGTAAATAATATCTAACGAAAACCTGAAGATGGTTCGCGAAATACGGAAGGTTCAGAACGGATTGAAAAAATGTTTCTTGTGCATTTTTGTGGAATTATTTTAACAGACTTCGTATTCTACAGATTCGGGAAATCGATGAAAATTACGAGGAACATTTCCTCACTAAAGCATAATGAACAAATTGTATTCAAAGCTAAAGAAGCGAGTGTTTCAAAGACTAAGAAAGCTAAATGTTATGTAAGATTTAAGAAAGGCACGATCATCAAGTTGAAAATTGGAATATAAAAACTTGTGAATAGATAAATGGTGCTTATTTTTTTCATTATTATTGTTTTCGTAACATAATTATCCGCACTTTGCTGAACTATTTTCAAACAAAAAATTATTTAATAACACAATTACATTTGAAAATTTTCAATTTGTGCAGTTTAAATTTGCAAAACCAATTAATTTTAAATTAAACCATTCGAAATTAAACAATTTTAAACTGGAAACTTTGCAAATTCAACAATTGCAATCGTAGAGCTTGAAATTGCACAACCGACAAGTTTAATTCGGTTATTACTTATAAAAACATGTCTAATTTTAAACCTTAAAAAGTATCAATATTTTAAAAATTCAGGAGGAAGCATTCAAACAAATATACCTAATTGGAATATTATTTGAAATTGAAGCATTCAAGATTTCAAACTTTTAAAATATAAGAATGTCAAATTGTACCAGTTATAATATTTCAACAATATTAAATTGGAAATCTTCCAAGCTCAAATGTTTAAAATTAAAAAATTCATAAAATCGCGACAATTCAGAAATTGAGATTTATGAAACGGAGAATTTCAAACCTCAAATTTCTGAAAGACACTCCTGCTTACTTCTTGTTTTTATTTCCCAATTTCAAATTTTACTATTCGAGCTTTCACAATTGAACTGCAAATTAAAGGAAAATTAAAATTCAATAGATGTTATTACAATTTTTGATTAAAACAATCAATATCGTGAAGTTTCAAAATAGATTAAAAATAAAAGAACGCCTTACAAAATTGAATACATTTTAATTCTAACCCGATAAAACGAAGAACTCTTGAAATAAGGAGCATGTATTTTTAAAATTCTACATTTTCAAAATGGAAATCATAAAAATTGAAAATTACTAATACTACTATGAAAAGTATTTTATTGTACGTTCAATGATTGCAATATTATTATTGGTAGTATCGTTTTAAAGACAAAGAATTATTTTTCAGGAAAAAAGTTAAAAAATAAATAAAATTATTTATTAAAAATAATTTTATTTTTGACGGAACTTTTTCTAATTGCTTCTCACCAAATTTCCGGATATGACACGATTTTACTGAATCGTAGCTTCATCCAATTTTTAAACAACGTTTTTTTAAAGACTGAATTAATTAAAAAATAATTTTTAATAAAAAAAATCTATTTGATAATAAATTATATGAAGCACAAATTCACGAGTATTTCCTGATTTCCTCTCGTTTACAAAAAACGTATAAAAATTGCGGATTTACCTTACTTGTAAGTTGAAAATGTTCAAAAATCGAAAATTGAAAAATTATAGACCTTCAAAGCATTCAATCTTGAACAACTTTCAAAGCGTGAAAGTTTGGAAAGTAAAAAAAATGGAAAGTTTAAATATTAGAAATTTTAAAATGAAAGCGTTAAAATTGGAGGTTTTCATAGAAGAGTTTTCAATAACGAGGAATTAATTTATCAGTTGAGAGTTTGTAAAGGCGGCTCAAACACATATAATCAAATACTTATTATAAATTATTATAATGTACAAATTAAATCTTTAACAATGTAGGAAATCTATGTTGTTTTTCAATTAATAACTGCGCTACAGAAATAGTAACTTTACCTTACCTATACAAAAATGCAAGTTTAAAAAGAAAGTTACAATTTACAATATCCAAAATTCCAAACCTTTTGACATATTGTTTAAATTAAAGGGATGGGTCTAAATTAAAAATAATTAGTTCTTTCTATAAATGTAGAATTCACAGAAAGCATATGCGTTACATCGGGCATATCGGCAGGTTGCTGTAAACAGGCAGGTGTTTGTTTATTGTTAATGTTTAATTTGGCACCGAGTATCGGCGCGTCAGCACGAGAGATACCACCGTACACTAAACAAATTGAAGCTAATTTAGCAGCTACCTCGGCATTTGTAACACAATATAAAATGAAATTGGCGGTCGCTGCCAGGGGAACGTGTGGACTGAAGCCCGAAAGTGCGGCCAATGTGTTGCTGCCGATCATTGGATCAGTTTAAACAAATAAAGTCTACGTGCACTTCTAGCCACTCTCTGACTGCTAAATCTGATTCTGAATGTTCCCTCTTTAACGTGTGTACTAACTGAATAAATATTTTAACATTAAATTATAAAGTGAACGTGAGAGTGTAGAATATAAAAAATCTAATGATTGAACATCTACGCCCGCTTTACCAGAGTTTAAACGCATTTTTTATTTTGATTGCCTAATGATCAAATTAAAATATATGCTTCAATTCAAGTACGATAATCGTGTTTTTTTTCAGTTATCTGGAACTTCTCCTATGTCAATACATAAATTTATAAATTCGCACAACCTGTGAGGTATTAGGGTGGTCCAAAAATTAGACTTTCGATTTTTGGTGATAAAACCCCCCCATTTTGTTCGTTTTCCGGAAAAAGAAATTCCGTAATTTTTTTTTTTATGAAACGTTAACCCGTGCCCCTGGGCTTTTGAAATTAACATGGGGTTTTAAATGGGAAAAGCTCGATTTTCAAAAAAATGGAAAAAAGAAGTACTTTTTATACACTTTTTGTCAATTAAAGTATTGTCACCTCTTGAGGAGTATTTAAGGAATCATTTCCACCCAATAGCTTTTAATTTTTAAACACCTGAACCAATTTAATTGTGCCCGGAAAATGCCCCAAAAAATGCAAAATAACAGTTTTCTATCAAATTCATGCTAAAGACGGTAGTTTTGAAAAATGTTTCAACATGAATTATTTTTAATCGATAAGTGACGAGTTTTGAAGTATATTTTAAATAATTTGAAATTTTTTAAACAATTAGTATTTGTTTAAACAATTTTTTTTCCCCTGTAAATCGTGAAAAGTTATTACCTTTCGGAATAAATCGTACAAATTTGATGAATGTCAAGAGTAGTACTTCTTATTTAACGTATTTGGTAATTATTTAAACAATTTTCATTTGTTTAAACAATTTTTTCTCCATAAAATCGTAAAAAGTTATTATTTTCTGAAAATAATGACACAATTAAAGAATTTTGAAAGCAATACATTTTTGAAGGATGTTTGGTAATTATTTAAAGTATTTTGATTTGTTTAAACAATTTTTTCCCCCTGTAAAGCGTGAAAAATTATTACTTCCTGGAATTAATGACACAATAGAAGGAATTTAAGAGTAATATTTTTTTTTATAGAATATTCAGCAATTTTT